>JASAMW010002178.1:0-11050 GCA_030247985.1 Epsilonema sp. ZAB3_2 | reverse complement strand
AGTTCGTGTTTTCGAATGCAAATAAATGAAATTATGCAATTTCATGGAATTAGTTCCACTTACCCTGAGAGCAACAACAATCTTTATCTTTACCTGGCACTTATCCACAAGTGCTTGAGGTCGTTCGTGCCTGTCCTAGGCAGTGAACTCATGATCATCGGCACCAGAGGGGGTGCATGGCTTCTGCGTGACGCCTTGACCTGGGCATCCTGCCAAACCACTGAATTAACACAGTGAAACGTCACGTTCTGATAAGCCTCCGAGCTGAGCATGCGCAGGAAGTTCAGCTGGGCACGGCAACACACCCACGGACGTGTATGTCACCTGGTTCAAAAAGGTACTCTATTTATGGATGTGCGATTGTCTCTTGCGTACGAAATGTAAACAATACAGTATGTTGAAATGAAGTGAAGTGTACCTTGAATCCTCCCTTCAATTGGCTGAACCATCGAGCCAATCCTGGCTTCCTCCAATTCTTTGGCATCATCTACAATGTTTCCATTTTGAGTCATTTACTTATACGTCACGTTTGTCTTGCAAATACAACACGTTAGCACGTGCCTGTAACCACCCCATAGTCCATCCAAAGAGAAAGTGCCTCTAGATCTTTAGTACACGACACAGTACGTAGTGTAGTACACGTTTACATGTACTACATATGTAGGCTACTCAATTAAACGACAAAAAATGTGGAGGAAACGTCCATGAATTTCACGTCTACATTATTTATTTTTTGCAGCACGGGCAAAAGCTCAGAGACAACTCTCGCTGGACGGACTACACTACGTACACAACAATTGTGAACATAATGTTATGTAGGGGATACATACAATACGTAGGTAGGCACATGTACCTTTCTGACTGTATTGTCAGCATTGATGCAGGTGTGCCCAGTGGTGAGATCACAGTAAACGTAGATGGCATCATTCGGCATTCCCAGATTGGGATCGATCCAATACCATCCTGTACACATACAATAGTCACATCACATCACAATGTAGAAGTCACCCTTGGATTCAGCTTGAATTGTGAACAGTGACGACGCGGACCTGATTTCTTTTCAGATTGAGAGAACTTCAGATCCTTGCATGTGCGCGCAGGACTGAGCTGACTGCCTTCAGGGAAGCGCAGCCTTTCCACATCCTTCTTCATTGAATATACAGACTTGTAGATGTCGGCCATTGCCACCTAGAAAAGCGATACAGTAAGCGAAAAATATTTTTGGACACAGTAGCAAAAGACAATTTAGGGGGTTAATTCTTGCCTCATATTGTGCGTCAGCGTCGGAGAGCATTCTTTTGATTCGACTTGGTCCTTTCTCACCAGAAGCTCTCGCCAGAAGTTCTGGCGGAATGATGGGTGGATCACCAACTGGACCAGGTTGTCCTGGCGGACCCTGAGTTGGCATAAGAACACAAATGAGTCTCGCTCACTGCTATTTTCATGAATACAGGGTGTTTCATAATATACTCGCCGGATGTTTGTGCTTATATCTCCCCATCGGAGTGTCACATTCGAATGTGGTTTTTTGCGTTGAATAGCCAAGGCTTCAACGTTGATGCAGCCAAAATTTTAGCTTCCTAGGTTGCATTGTCATGGCGCTGTAAGCGGTCAAAGTTGCCGGGGGCGGGTGCATTTTCGCTTTTTTCTTGCTCTTTCAAGTCTGTATATTCAATGAAGAAGGATGTGGAAAGGCTGCGCTTCCCTGAAGGCAGTCAGCTCAGTCCTGCGCGCACATGCAAGGATCTGAAGTTCTCTCAATCTGAAAAGAAATCAGGTCCGCGTCGTCACTGTTCACAATTCAAGCTGAATCCAAGGGTGACTGTTATGAACAATTTTGTCTGAAAACCACGAGGGGGGAGCCTATGTAATCGTAACGTACGTACATTGTGATGTGATGTGACTACTTTGGTATGTATGCACGGACATGTGTACAGGATGGTATTGGATCGATCCCAATCTGGGAATGCCGAATGATGCCATCTACGTTTACTGTGATCTCACCACTGGGCACACCTGCATCAATGCTGACAATACAGTCAGAAAGGTACATGTGCCTACCTACGTATTGTATCCCCTACATAACATTATGTTCACAATTGTTGTGTACGTAAGTGTAGTCCGTTCAGCGAGAGTTGTCTCTGAGCTGTTCGCCCGGCAGGAAAAAAATAATTTAGGTGGGGGGGAAATCGATGGACGCCTCCTCCAGATTTTTTTTTTTTTTTTGTAGTATACATTTTTTGTACTTATTCTTGTTTTTCACTTTGTTTTCTGTCTTGTATACAAAAATCTTTGAGCACACTCCCTTTGGATGGACTATGGGGTGGTTACAGGCACGTGCTAACGTGTTGTATTTGCAAGACAAACGTGACGTATAAGTAAATGACTCAAAATGGAAACATTGTAGATGATGCCAAAGAATTGGAGGAAGCCAGGATTGGCTCGATGGTTCAGCCAATTGAAGGGAGGATTCAAGGTACACTTCACTTCATTTCAACATACTGTATTGTTTACATTTCGTACGCAAGAGACAATCGCACATCCATAAATAGAGTACCTTTTTGAACCAGGTGACATACACGTCCGTGGGTGTGGTGCAGCTGAACTTCCTGCGCATGCTCAGCTCGGAGGCTTATCAGAACGTGACGTTTCACTGTGTTAATTCAGTGGTTTGGCAGGATGCCAGGTCAAGGCGTCACGCAGAAGCCATCCGCCTACTTGGTGCCAATGATCATGAGTTCACTGCCCAAGACAGGCACGAACGACCTCAAGCACTTGTGGATAAGTGCCAGGTAAAGATAAAGATTGTTGTTGCTCTAGGGGTACATGGAACTAATTCCATGAAATTGCATAATTTCATTATTTGGTTTCGAAAACACGAACTACTAGAATTGCGTATACGCAAAGAAATATACGCACATCAAAAGACCGAGTAAAAACGCAGCTTCAAGGCAAAGAAAGTTGAATGAAACTAGTCACGAGTCAATGCAAATGCATTGTTATACCGTACAAACTACACCCCATCATGTAAGGTTACCGCATCATTTCTCACCTCAATCCGAGTTTCATTTTTGTAGTATTCTCCACCACAAGGTGAGACAGTATTGCAAGTGACCAGCAAGCGACTGAACAGATTGCCGATTGTGGATTTCATGCCTCAAGACTATGGAGAAGAGCAACAGGCTATTGGCTTTGAAATTGGACCAGCATGCTTCAACTGACTGATCGATCGCTAAATTTTCTGACGAGTGGATACTGCATTATTTCAGAGCATGTATGTACAGTAGCTGGCTACCCATTACTAATCGGAATAAATTTGCTTCAGCGGCCATCAGCCGGTTCTGTAATATGTAAATGGTCCCATATTGGCTGAACTAAGTTTTCATCATGAAGCAAAATCCACAATAACTATTTAAGTACAGGGTGTCTCATAATAAACCGAACACTTTTCCGTGCATGTAACTCTGGAACCACACGTTAGATTTTTATGCGGTCTTTTGTATTCAGTAACCAAGGCTTCAACTTAGATGTGTACAAAATTTTAGCTTTGTAGGCCCAGTAAAAGGTGCTCAAACACCTTCTTTCTCCGGCAGTCAAAAAACGAGGGTTTTTCTAACTGGTAGTGCCGATTTAGGGGTCTTTTGTGCATGGGTCCAAGGTAAAATGAGTCTCGTACAGAAAAAAGAGGTCCCAAAATGCTAGGAAATGTGTATCTCATGCATTATCCCCAGTGCCACAATAGCAAACGCATGGAACAGGGTATCTTGAAAAATTTTAATTTAAAAGACCGACATTTTTCTCCATACTAAAGGAAAACGCCGATTTTGAGCTTCGAGATTCAAACCGTCGCAATTTCCGAAGTATGTGGACAGAATAGTTGAAATTTTGTACACATCTAAATTGAAGCCTTGGCTACCAAATACAAAAATCCGCATGAAAATCCAACGTTTGATTCCAGAGTTACATGCACGGAAAAGTGTTCGGTTTATTATGAGACACTCTGTAGTACCTATGAAGTAAATAGTTGATACTATAAAACCATGCACGCAACACACAACACATATGTACACTGCCACATAGCTGCACACAGTAGATAGGTACTTAATGTACGTACAGGTAAAAATGCTCATACTGTACGTATACGTGCTGCACACTTTTGCAAGACAAAAGCAGTTGCTTTCATTTTGTCGATGAATAAATAATCTGAGTTTGCGAAAAATATTTCAAAATAAGAGCACTAGAGGGGTTGTTATTATCAAGAAAGTTTTGGTTTGTGGCGTAGTTGCTTTCTATCGGTGGCTTGAGCTTGTTTTGATGTTTTGGAGGGGGGAGCAGGCAACCCTTTGCAGGATCCTGGCCGTTAACCCTTTAGCGCATCTCGGTTTTATGTGTGGGTTTTTCGGTGTGATTTTGGGTTTGGTTGTGTTAGGTGGTTTCCCGTGTACTTTTGGGCGTGACTTTGCTACGCTGCTTGTGGTTGGTTTCTGCGGTATTTGGTACCCTGGGGGGGGGGTTCTGCGGCATTTAGTACTATTTTTGTTATATCGATTATCGATCGATTATTGGTGATCGGTCTGATCATATCACAAATCTGAAGACCTTCCTGGCGGTTCTTCCTCGAGTGCATAAGCTCTTTGAAGAGCCCTAGAGCGGGACGCTGTGAAAGCTGCAAGATTGAGTGAGTGTGAGCGAATCTGCGCGCTTTTAAGACTATCGACCTTATCGATCGATTATTGGTGATCGGCTGATCAAATCAAAAATCGAAGGGCTTCTTGGCGCCCTTGGGCTTATAAGCTTTCGAATGAGCCATTAGTGAACGCTGTAGCTGCAAAACTGAGCGAGTTTTTCGCATCACAGACAGACACACACACACACAGACACACACACAGCGCATCACAGACAGACACACACACACACAGACACACACACAGCGCTCCTATTTGTTAGTAGATTTTCTTTATGCTAGTAGGGATAGGCTGGTCGTAATTGTAATTTGACGATTCTCGCGCTGATGACTTCATCTTCATTTTTGTTCCAGCCAGGTGGTTCGCTGTTTTCTGATGAATCGTAAAGCCCGTCGCCGTCCTGTACCACCTTAGGCATTGTAGGGGGCAGATTTGCTGCGCGATATTGCGTTGATTTCAAAAGCTGTCGCTTCATCACCATCAAATCGTTTAAGATGTTTTTGAAATGGACGCGATGCTTCGGCTCCGTCTTCCAACACGCCTCCATCAGGTGATAGACCAGATCTGGACAGGACGCTGGCTGGTTGGGCCGCAGATTCTCGTGGCGCAGCTTGAACTCGAATTCCTCGTCCGCCGCCACGCGCGAATGAAGCCGTATTCACATTGGCGATCCCGCGATTATACGCCGATTTGATGGCGCAGAATTGGGCCCGTACGAGTTTATCCACCCCGAGGTACTGTGCATAGTTTGGTGTATAACCCGATGTCGAATGTAACCCGAGCAAATCGATCGAGTTTTACGCTGAAAAATGAGCAAATTTGGTAGGCATGACAGCAAGTACTGTATTGTATAATGTCCCGGTATTTCGTACAACCCGATATCGAGTATGCTCCCCGAGAAAATTGGTCGATTTTGTTTGTAGGTATTACCCGATCGGGCAATAGGCCCACACCAAACTTTCAGTGAGAGAAATGCAGCTGAACTCTACTGAAAACGATTGATTACTGCGCGATATGCGAACACGGTCAAATCGGTGGCGGGTGTTCAATGCGAATACGGCATGAACCGGCGTTCCATCGCTGAATAGTTCCCAGAGCAGGATGCCGTACATGTACACATCACTGGCGTGGCTGAATTCGCCTTGGAAACACTCCGGGGCGGAATGGCGGATGGGGAACTGCGGCTGGTCGGTGGTGTAGGGCTCTGCGAGGCTGCCTCGATCTTTGGCCAGGCCGAAGTCAGCCAGTATGGCCTTCTTCACGCGGTCCGCTCGCTTATTCCCTGCAGCAGCCCCCGTAGTACTGCGCCGTTCCGTTTGGAGGAGAATGTTGGCTGCGCGGATGTCGCGGTGAATGTAGCCCTTTTCGACCAAGTAAACGCAGGCTGTGCACACCTGGATAGCGATGAGGAACAGCTGCGGCAGGGGAAGGTCGTAAGGCTGCAGGCTTCTCAGGTGTTGCTGCAGACTGCCTCCGTTGCAGTACTCCAACACGATCATGTTCGGCGTGGAACTGAGACAGATGCCTTTGATACGAATAGCAGGGGTATAGATAACCATCCAAGGTATAGGCCTACTGTACGTAATCTAGGGGTGCAAACCGAAAGGCAATAATACCTTTCAGTACTCTTGCTTCATCATTACGTAGGCAGGAATAGATAACATTAGAGAGAGGGGGGAATATATAACTGACGTGTTGAGGCGGAAGGAAGGACAGCGACCAAGTAGTTTCGTATATACGACTCGGTCGTACTGGTATATATGCGACGCGTCGTATATACGAACACAATTTTGTTCGTATATACGACTACCAATGTCGCATATACGACGCGTCGCATATACGACCTAGTTTTTCGGTCGTATATGTGACCTTTTGCGTTTGTTTTCGGTCCTATATACGACTCCATCGCATATACGACCGAGTCGTGCATATACGAAACTACTTGGTCGCTGTCCTTCCTTCCGCCTCAACACGTCAGTTATATATTCCCCCCTCTCTATAATGTTATCTATTCCTGACGTAGGTACGGTAAGTAGGGTTCATTCAACAAGTTTTTTCAGCTCCATTTAGAGCATTGGCTGTTGGTAATTTTTTAAAAATAAATTCTCATTTTTCGATTTCAATAGGAAGATATCTCTTTTTTGGGTAACTTATAATGTAATTCATATATTTCTATACCCCTGAATAATATTTGGATGGTCTACGAGGTGTCCCAGGATTATAGCTTCTTCGAGAAACATGCGCCTTCGTTCCTCAAAATGTTTCCGATCTTCGTCCTTCAGAATCTTCACGGCAACCTCAGTAAATCTAGTGATTCCAGCGCCTCGCACCTTTTGCCTCCATTTTCCCCGGTGTACAGAACCGAAGTTCCCATTGTCCAGCTTGACGCCAAGTGTCAAATCTGATGCTTTGATTCTCTCCAGGTGTCGATACGGTTTTATCCTCGTCATGTAGTACCACGTAAGAAACCCCAGCACAGTTGTAACGAAGGCTAATGTCACAGCCAGTGCTAAGACTAGGGCAACAATGGAAGCGTAGGGTGGTTCGTAGATGGCCTCAAAGGTCGTGTTTCTCTTCTCCAGATGCGAATACTGGTATTGATCAGATGCTCTGATTTGGGCTTCCACGTAATACGTTCTACCTTCATCCAAGTTGAATATGACCTGATTTATTGTCTTCTCTCGGGAGCCTTCCAGTGTTGATAGTGCTTCACATCTGGGCGTGTCGATTTTGGGGAGAGTATCGCACACAGGGTCTACCACTGGAGGCTCACAACCCCTCTGATCTGTGGGAACGTAGACGCAGCCTAAATGCAAATCTCCATCTTCGAAGGGCTTGTAAAAGACGTCGACAAAGACCAAAGTTTGCAGCGATTTCAGTGGAGAGGGCCATTCGAGTGAAGTGGCAACTTCTGCTGATGAGGTTGCTATCATTTTCACATGCAACTCTGTGAATGACAGGAAAATAAAGTTCGGTTTCCAGTTTTCGACGCATCTCAGAGTTTGCCGCTGTGATGTGCAGTACCGAAGCTCTGAGTAGGAAGGGAAAGATTTGGTCAATTTGAGGTGGGCTGTGAAGGATGTACTTCATTGCTTGTTCTTCCTGCTTCTTGTCATTTCCACTACGTGTCATCAAGAAAATCCTGCGTCTGGGCCTGGAGGGCATATTAGTACGTGGCTCTGCGATAACTGCGGAGGGCGTCTCCCTGATGATCGATGTCAAAACAAATTTCTACAAAAGAAGGAAAGGTGTACTGCTTTCGAGTTCCAATCACTGCCTATTACGTTTTACGTTGACAGCAGCGATATGTAATCCTGTTTCTAATACCTGTGGGCGGACACGTCGAGAATCTACGCTCAGCCAATAGAAGTACTGCCAATCCGCAGCAATTTCCACTACATCGTGGCGGGCGCGGGGGGGAATTTGTCCCACGTTCGCAGCCCAACACGATTGTCCATATGCAATGTGAATAGCCCACAACTCATTGTTGTCCATGAGAACGAGAATCGAACCATTGGTCTTCCAGTCTACCGTGATGGACGTCTTGTTGATATTCAGGCTCACTGGTGGAGAAAAGCATTCGGTCAGGTTCAGTACTCTTGCTTCATCATTAGTTGCATGATACACTCCCAGTGAAATCGTTCCAGTTACGGTATTGTTTATAGTAAAGGCAACCACATCGCGAAATGGATTGCAGGCTATCTCACCCAACTTCTCATGTGGCAATGCCTGGTAGAGCAGGTGGTGATGTCGATGCTTGCCGCTGTTTTCATCCTTGTGTAGGCACATCCTATCCGATTGTGCGTTGCAGTATGCCAGAGAGTAATAGGCTTTCTCGATCCAGTTCTGACAGAAACTAACCACGGGTCGTGCCGTATCCGTGACATTTGAGTGTGGTGCGTGGTTTGTGATGCTCTGTGAGGAATCGTATGGCCAGATAACTTCCCACGGTTCCAGTTGTCGCGGGGCGCAGCACTGGAAATCCACACGATAGTCTATCGCGCGAGTACCCCAATTCGTGCCCCGAATTACGTGGTAAGCCAAATTACCACGGTATCGTCCTGCCTGTACCAATCGGCCATTGCTGCTCACTCGAATCATGTTGACTTTTCCATCAACTTTGAACGTGATCAACAGACGAGGTGCAGGATTCAGATGGCTTAGCCGAACAGTTACAGGTTTTCCCCAGTCACCCTGCCCTATGCTGTTCATTGCTCGAACACTGCAGATGCTCATCTCAATTTCTGGAGCTATCGTATCCCATTGCCGATTGAAAAATGTGCTTTGAGTGTTCTCCGGGCCGCCATAGCCAGTGGGATCGTGCGGTATGACGACGTGAATGTTGGGCCAATGGGCTATTGATGTCCTTGTCTGCACCGAACCAACAAAAGTTCGTAAGCACTGATTGCACAGGTCAAAATGCCTCTGGCACACTTCAAAACACGGTTGATGATAATTGGTAATCTGTGTCGTGTTTAGTAAGAAGCACACCACTTGAAATTGACGCTCATAGTTAAATTGCCAATTGCCTTTAGCCTCCCACTCAACCAGTAGCCACTTCCCCTTGAAAGGAATGCCCCACTGATGGTGAGTGACATAGACTTGGACATTGTGGATTTCTGGCAGGATGCTCTTTGTGGCACCAGTCAACTTCGTACCCAATCGTACTTGCAAGACACGTTTCGGTTGATTTGGTTTGGCTTGATAAGAAAGGGAGCAGAACATAGAAAACTGATACTGCGATCCTTCTGCCAAGTTCTTCACAACAAACTTTGCGATTGGCAATGGAAGTGATAAGTGATCTGATGCGTTTTTTGATTGGCTACGAGAAAATTCTGCTACACCATAGTAGTTGTAGTAGTAGCCCTTCGAGTATTGCAAATGGCAGCCGAAGTTGACTACGTTATAGATTTTCTGGATGACACAGAGTAAGGTCGTGTTCATTTCGGAACGCACCGTTATCGAAGTTTGAGTTGTCTCGTTTTGCCAGATGCTTGGCATCCACAGATGAAGGTCCTTGTAATTGTGATGAAGAAGCACGTACGGTGGGACATTTCGCAAACCATTTGAAATGTCAGCCTTCAGTGAAGACATGTTCTGACCTTTGCAATAGCTTTTCAAGCTTCCCCTTCCACCGTGCAAAATACTACTCGTGAACACAAGTAGTAGGAGTGAACCAGTTTGAAACAAAGCAACCATTATGGATTGTGCAATACAGAAAATTAAAAGGTATATGAGTCGTCGAAGAAGTAGCACCTTGATTATGGAAGAACAAAGCTGATGATACAGCGTACAAAATTGTTCACTGTACAAAGAATAGTATCAGTACTGGTAGGTACACGTACGTACGAGTTACACAGATGTTCGTTCCAGAAACCCTCTGTATCCTTTGGGATCAACTGCCACATTAGATAACATTACAGGCCATTTGAATATTACAAGTCATAAGCTACTGTACGTACGCAGGGTACTGTATGTAAATGTAATGTAAAAAAGATGGTTTCGGCCAGTTGGCGCCTATAGCTGATCGATACGTACCGTGATTGATAGTCATTGCCAGCCAACCCAATAGGGAAGGAAGCACAAGCACTGTTTCAGCGAACAAAACGACGACAAGTATGTATGTAGGTAACGTATTACGTAAGACAGGTACGTTGTTGGAGTACTACAGGCTGAGGCTTCAAGCCACGACTTTTTGGCTCCATGGCATCATGTCATACGTAACTTGCCAAAACTGTAAGACAAATCGCTGCTGACCAGAGATAGGGCGCGCATGACTAAAGTCGTCCTTACAGGTTGATAGGCGGTGTTGCTGCTTGTTTGTATTGTATTTTTGTGGCATAGCGGTTCAAGGCAAAGGAGGTTGAAACTAAATTAGTTCATGAGTCAATGCAAATTCATTGTTCAAGGACCAAAGAATAATACACACAACAACGTACTATGTAGCTACATGTTGTAATGTACATACCGGGGAGTAGTCCAACCGGGGGTACGAAAAATGGGTTGTGTACGTAACGCGAGCACCCGGCCCATCATGTGAGGTTACCGCGTCATTTCTCACCTCAATCCGAGTTTCATTTTTGTACTACTCTCCACCACAAGGTAAGACAGTATTGCAAATGACCAGCAAGCGACAGATTGCCGATCGTGGTTTTCATGCCTCAAGACTATGGAGAAGAGCAACAGGCTAGGCTTTGAAATTGGGCCCGCATGCTTCAACTGACTGATCGATCGCTAAATTTTCTGACGAGTGCATACTACTTTTCAGAGCATGTATATTGTACAGGGTGTCTCACGTAAACCTACCTAACGATCCAGTCATAACTTCTGTATTAGTAGATAATAGATATCAAGCTGAAATTTTG
>JASAMW010002176.1:0-10657 GCA_030247985.1 Epsilonema sp. ZAB3_2 | reverse complement strand
GCATGATAGTTATCACTTTCAGGCATGGTTTGCTTTCTCCTTTAGGGTCAGATATCTTAAGGGTAGGGTAACCTGTACATATTGACCCATGTATTTATTTAACCTGTATGTATTTACCCATGTATATATCCTTGTACTGTATTTATTTACCCTGTATGTATTTATCCTGTATATATTATCCTGTAATGTATGTTAGCCTGTATTTATTTTACTGCATGAAAATCATGAAAATTAGATGCTTATTTTTTCAGTGCATTTGTCTAAATTGGTAATGGGTAAATCTTGTTACTCAGCATGCCAGCTTTGGGGCAGCAATGGTAATGGATTTAGGCAATAGTTTATGCTTATATCTCCTTGTGACAGTAATCCAGAGTCAATTTGTCTAAATTGGTAATCGGGTAAGTATTGTCACTCAGCATGCCAGCTCTCCGGCAGCTTCGCTTGCCCTTGCTGGCATTGGTATAATTGGGAAATGTTAATTTCAAGCAATAATTTATGCTTACCTTGCCTTGACAATAGCCTGGAGTGCATATGTCTAAATTGGTAATGGGTAAATCTTGTTACTCAGCCATGTTACTCATCTTGTTACTCATGATGTCATTGGTGGATGATAGAGTGCCTCTGTCTAACTTGTCTCAGTATAAAAAGCTGCCTCGGTGTATTTGGCAGCAGTCCAAAAAGTGGATGACATCATTGGCATGGTGCCTTCTTGTGTAATTTCTCACAGTATAAACAACCTGTACAGTTTGATTTCTTCTTCATGCATGATACTTATCACTTTCAGGCATGGTTTGCTTTCTCCATTAGGGTAGATAGATGCCTTAAGGGTAAGGTAACCTGTAGTATTTACCCTGTATGTATTTATTTATCCTGTATGTATTTACCCTTTATGTATTTATTTATCCTGTATGTATTTACCCTGTATGTATATACCCTGTATGTATTTACCCTGTTTATCCTGTATATTTATCCGTAGTAGTAAGCCTGTATTCATTTTTGCTGCAGAAAAACATAGATTAAATAATATTTTCTCACAGTGATAACTCCTTTTTCATTGTTTGAATAACTCTTTGTCCAAATGGCAGTTGGTAAGCTTGTTACTCAAAAGTAAGCTGGCATTGGTTTAATTGGCAATGGTTGTTTCGAACAAATTGATTACACCAGCTTTTGGGAATAGTTCACATCCATTTCACGGTATAGTTCATCATATATCTCGTTTTTGGCTGTAGTTACCCTAGTAGTTTGTTGTATTTCCTTTATGTATTTATTTATCCTGTATGTATTTACCCTGTATGTATATACCCTGTATGTATTTACCCGTTTATCCTGTATATATTATCCTGTACTGAAATGCTGTATTTATTTTTTGCTGCATGAAAACATACCATGCATATTCTCACAGTGATAACTCCTATTTTTCATTGTTTTGACAAAATACTCTTTGTCCAATGGCAGTTGGGTAATAGTCTGTTACTCAAAGTGAACTGGATTGGTTTATTGTATGGTTGTTTTTAACAAATTGATTACACCAGCTTTCTGGAATAGTTCACATTCATTTCAGATGCAGTTCATCATACACTTGTTTCTGGCAACATGTTATATAATCTTTCCTTGGTCATACTTTCCAAATTCTTTAGTAATTGGTATTAATGATTCATCAATTAAGCAGACACCCTTTCAGACAATATCAAAGAGTCAGGCACCCTTTTCTTTCGGGCAGTATCAAAGAGTCAGGCACCCTTTCGGGCAGTATCAAAGAGTCAGGCACCCTTTCGGGCAGTATCAAAGAGTCAGGCACCCTTTCGGGCAGTATCAAAGAGTCAGGCACCCTTTCGGGCAGTATCAAAGAGTCAGGCACCCTTTCGGGCAGTATCAAAGAGTCAGGCACCCTTTCGGGCAGTATCAAAGAGTCAGGCACCCTTTCGGGCAGTATCAAAGAGTCAGGCACCCTTGCGGGGAGTAATAATTTATGAGGTACCCTTTCAGGCAATCTAGCTTGGACTCTTTCCATTAGTAACACACACTCACTTCTAGAATGATAAGCATCTAAGACAGAAAGTTCATCACTACCTTTCCTAGAGTCCTGCAGAATACTGTCTCCAAATAATATAACTCATATAAAGTTGTAAATCCATATAAATATAACTCATATAAATCCATATTCTAATTTTCAACTTCATCAAATATCCATACGCCATATTTAACCTGTATGTACTGTGCAACATTACCTGTATCAACACCATAATCTGTATGTACAGTACAGTATAACACAACCTTATGAAGACTTTGTGTAACTCTCTTTTCCATACAAGTGAACTACCCTTCCAGGAGGCATTTAAAACAGTATAAAATACACATCTATCAAACATACACAAACAAAGATAAATCAAGATTATTGCAGCAATCATTTCAGGCAAGTATGCTTCAAATTGATTTTATTTGAAACCCCCTGCTAATGTAAATTTCCTTCTCTTTCATTTAAACCTGCTGTATAGCCTATCTATGAGCCGATTTTACCACTAACTATGCAAAGCACAAATTGCAAACAATGATTGGTCATCATTTTCAGTGCAAAAAGCATCATCATAGCATGCGTGATAAACAGAAAAAACATAACTGTAAAACAAAGGAAAACAACAACAAAACAAAGGAAAAGAAACAACAACATCAAA
The DNA here is from genome assembly GCA_030247985.1 of Epsilonema sp. ZAB3_2. NCBI lineage: Eukaryota > Metazoa > Nematoda > Chromadorea > Desmodorida > Epsilonematidae > Epsilonema > Epsilonema sp. ZAB3_2. Next base: position 7,985 of record JASAMW010002176.1, on the reverse strand, counting down.
CATGAGAACAAAACACATACACAATTGTGACATGCACTAAAACCCATAGTCCCAACACAACTGTGACAAAATCGGCTCTTGAAGATAGGGTTAGAGTGAAAGAGAATAAACCTTTACAGAAGTAGGTGTCTTCAAATGTGTGAAAAGTTAACCTTGCTCCACCACCATACTAATTTTCCAAAAATTCCCCTTTCACATTCAAATAACATCAACCAGGACAAAATTGCCCTTACATAAATAAAAGCCAAAAGTTCCTTGAACAATATTCAGCTTCATATTATGTGATGCAAAAATTATTACTATGTGATGCTTCATGTTATGACCTTAAATTGCTGAACCAGCATTGTACATTCAACGCAACCTGCATGTTATTCAACCTGCCTGCATACTGTACCTGTATCTATGTACATATTCAACCTGTACCTCATGTGCAACCTATATGTACACTGTGCACATGTACTACAAACAACACATAAACCTGTATGTTATTATTCAACCTATGGTTATGTTGATCCTGTCTGTATATATATATATACAACCTGTATGTACATGTTCAACCTGAACATCATGTACAACCTGTACACTATGCATAATGTTGACTGGAACACATAAACCGGTATGTTATCATTCAACCTATGGGTATGTTGAACCCATATGTATGTAATGTAGTCAACCTGTATGTACATATTCAACCTGTATGTACATATCAACCTGTACCTCATGTTCAACCTATATGTACACCATGCACATGCTGTACTACAACACATAAACCTGTATGTTATTATTCAACCTATGGCAATGTTGATCCTGTCTGTATATATACAGTGTTTTTTTTTTTTTGGTTTTTTTTTTTTGGTTTAACATTTTTCTTTCTCCCCCCGTTTTCCCTTCTTTCTTTTTTTCCCTTCCTTATCCCTTTGCTTTTTTTTTTTTTTTGATTGTTATGTTGTTTTGCTGGGGTGGAGGGGCGGAGAGGAGAAGAGGGGAGAAAGTGATTTCAGTTTTTTCCCCATTTTTCCCCTCTTTTTCCGATTATTTTTCCTTTTTTTCCCAGAGAATGCGAAGAATGGCAATTGGGGATTATTTTTTTTCTGTTTGTAGGCGTGTTCGGGTCTTTTTTTTTGTCCTTTTTCTCCCTTCCCGCCCCCAAAAAAAAAGGGGGATGTAATATATTCTAATAATGGCGCCTCAGGCGGATGTGGAGCAGATGTGGGGGGGGAGAGGCGGGAGACAAGTCTAAGAAGAGCCCCCCACTGCTGGTTGTTTTTTTTTTTTTTTTTACGTGGGTTGGGTCTTCTATTTTGAATATAGTTTTTCCCTTAGAGGGGAGTGGTGGTGGCAAACGACATTCTTCTTAATTCTTTGGAAAAAAAAGGGGGGGAGGAAAGGAAGAAAAGGTCGTAGGGAAGGGGGGGAGATATGTGTGTCACTATAACCACTTTACCTTACCTTTTTACCATTTATATGGTGTAGGCGCAGGAATATGTGGGCGAGGTTTGAGCGGAATGGAGCGGGGGGGAGCTGTGATGTGGGGGATCCAGGATCTCCCCTGAGAAAAAAGACACCCTGTACAACCTGTATGTACATGTTCAACCTGAACATCATGTACAACACTGTACACTATGCACAATGTTGACTGGAACACATAAACCTGTATGTTATCATTCACCCTATGGGTATGTTGAACCCATATGTATGTAGTCAACCTGTATGTACATATTCAACCTGTATGTACATATCAACCTGTACCTCCATCATGTACAACACTGTACACTATGCACAATGTTGACTGGAACACATTAACCTGTATGTTATCATTCAACCTATGGGTATGTTGAACCCGTATGTATATAGTCAATCTGTATGTACAGTACATATTTAACCTGTATCAATACATTTAGAACCGACATGCATACAGGTTATGATAGGTTATTACATACTCAACCTGTACGTCATGTAGAACCTGTATGTACCTTCAACCACTAATGCATATGTTGTACTGAACACATAAACCTGTATGTATTCAACCTTGTGTATGCATACAGGTTTTTGTAGGTTATTACATAACTCAACCTGTACATCATGTACCTACAACCTATATGCACATTCAACCACTATACACATGTTGTACTGCAACACACAAAACACTTCCCTACACTAACATAACCACACCATTACATAGGTACAAAAAATAAGAAGAAGAAGAAGAATGAATTTCTCTTACCAAATGAACATTGAACTTTGACCTCTTTGAAACAGAATAAGTCCAACCACAATGCCAACCAATGACTCCAGTGATGAGAGAACTGAATAATAGGAGAAAATAATTACTTCACAACAGCAACCTTGACCAGAGAGAAGCATCTAAACCACAATAGAATGAAACCATCAGCCAACAGTACTAAGAGTCTCATTTACTAATGATTGCGCAATCACTTCACTCACCACAGACAAAGACACAACCTCACACAACCAAAGAAATAACAAACAATAACACAGCTGTGCTGCACAATGCTTACCTACATATGATTTCACAACATGATGTCATATGACGTCATTCTCAAACACACACAGGCACACACCCTCACACGTGTCTCCGCAAGCTCAACCTATACTTATTTCGCAAACTCGATGAAATTACGCAACATGACATCATTCTCCAACACACGCAGCCACTCAACCTCACGCGCATATACACAAGCTCACATACAGGTAAGCCACGCCCCCTCAACACTGATTGGCTAAACTCACTCTCAGTATACTTCAACCTGTACCAGGCTACATCTATATAAACCTGTACCTGTACCTGTACCTGTACCTGTACCTTCAACCTGTACCTAGACTACATCTATATAAACAGGTTTTACATCTTTTACTTCCTTGAGCCACGTAGCTCAGAGGTAGAACTTCCGCTCATCACCAAACTGGCCCGGGTTCCAACCTCGGACGTGTAAACATATGGATACAGGTAAACCACATACAGGTAAAGGGGAACATACAGGTAAACGGTAACATACAGGTTCAATATAAAAATTTTCAACAGCAATCCGCGCTGCCCCATTCATAAGGGAGATTTGCCCATTCTACCTGCTTCGGCCCTATGGCGCAGAGGCAGAACTACCGCGCACCACTACACCAGCCCGGGTTCAAAGAACAGACCTGCCATCCTAAGGTAACTCGACTTATCATTTACCCTGTACCTGCTCATAGATATAGGTTCTACCAAAACACTTTATCCCTGTATCTCATCCTAATGATATAAGGAGGCTCCTATGATTTCAATGGTTAATAGCCGATTTACTACGTAAACCTGTATGTATATAGAAGAAGTAGTCCTAGTGCTCAGCCGCGAAGCGGCTGAGCAAAAATGAGCGACTCTGACCCACTGCCACAAATCAACTGGCCCTGATCTTATTCATGCAAATTTTTGAAATCCAAACAACGCTTTTGATATCTGCTTGAAATGGGGAATCCGATGGTTATTTCAGATTGGAGCTGCTCCTCTTCCCTGGGCTATAGTAGCTCTCCAAAAAAGGTCGCTCCTTTTGTGAGAAATGAGAAATTTCCGTTTTGCTAAAATACGATGATGAAAACGCCGGTTGATTACAACGCCGCATATACCATGTGAAAGGGGAAGTTTTGGGCTTTCTATTGGTATGCTGCTTAACCCCTTTCTGCTTAACTCTTCGTGAGTTAGAGCCGCATGAAGGACCTGGGTTCATGCACTGTTCCTATACATTTCTATGCAAATGGCCCCCACAGATTGTGTGATGCATTCCACCATACGCTCGCAGCCATCCTCTATCTTTTTGCAATCGCTTCATGTCCGCTTCCCTCTACGCTTTTTTCCTGATTTCCTCTTCGCTTTTCATAATACCCGTGTTTTGAATTCGCGCCCCCTCAAAATACGTACTAAGAAGGGTTACGGTAATAACCTGCGCATCAATTCGCCGTCTAAAATATGCCATCACTAAATTACCAGTTTTTACTAATTACTTGCAGTACATTGGTAATTTTTTTGTGGAAATAGACACAGCTAAGTCCAATACATGTTTTCATTGCAAAATTTTTGAATTATATTCTCCTCTCGGCTAAAAGCTTCCTCCCCATCAGAAGCATAGTCACTGGGACCAAGGAGCTTGTTGCTGGGACCTGGGACGATCGATCAAGACCGTGCTTGACAATTTTGGCGCTCCGTAGTAATCTTAGTAAGTCTGGCATTTCTATACAAGAATAGCAACCGGCTTTTCAACCCTTTTTCAAACACTATTGCTATTCTTGTATAGAAATGTCAGATTTACTAAGATTACTACGGAGCGCCAAAATTGTCAAGCACGGTCTTGATCGTCCTGGTGACTATATGTGTATTTGGATTGGAGGTCCATGTTTTTATGGCAACCCTATCATCACGGACTTCTAGTTCTAACTTCTAGTAGAGGTTCAAGCTAAGTTTTTAGTCGGGTTTTCTACTGTGCGTATATTGGTGTGCGTATATGTGCAATTCTAGTAGTACGTGTTTCGATGCCAAACATAAATCAATGCATGTCCCATCGATTTAGGTTATAGTCCAGCGATGAAAATTGGCCAAAAACTGAGTATCATCTATATGGCTGATTGAATAAGCCAAAATCAAAATATGCAATTTCTTTTGGTTATCTAAGTTTACCACTTTGAAATTCACCAATTTGTTTGGTTTGCCAGTACCAAAATGACTCTTTACCACTTGTGCAACCAAAAAAATGTAACTATCAACAACATTTTGGATGTGGTAAACTTAGATAACCAAAAGAAATTGCACATTTTGATTTTGGCTTATTCAATCTGCCATATAGATGATACTCAGTTTTTGGCTAATTTTCATGGCTGGACTATAATCTAAATCGATGGGACATGCATTGATTTATGTTTGGCATCGAAACACGTACTACTAGAATTGCACATATACGCACACCAATATACGCACAGTAGAAAACCCGACTAAAAACTTAGCCTCAGGTTCAGGCAGGCGAACAAAGAGTCCATGAACTCTGCTGCAACAAAGGATAAAAACTCAGCGAATCTGGCAACACTTGCCATGCGCGTCTGGCAAAACTTGCGCATCCCAACCCTTTTGCAGAATTGGCAACCCTTTTGCGCACTTGCGCTTTAGTTACCATTGTGCTTTAGTTACTGAAATATCGGCTGTCGATCGATTACTGTATTGGTGATCAGCTGATCAGATCAAAAATCAAAGGGCTTCTTGCTGCCCTTGGGCTTTCGAATGAGCCTTTGGTTGACGCTGTAGCTGCAAAACGGAGTGACTGCATTGCATCACACCAATGCTGTAATGGTCAATTTGCATTGGCCTTGACTTGTTGTGATTTGGTCTGTCGGCCGAGACTTCAAATGATTCTTCTTGCTTCGCTCATGCATAAATTTTTCTCTGCCTATTTGCAAGTTTAGCTAAGTAAGGTGCGAATGGCAAGCAAATGATAAAAATTGCTCACATTTCACTAAAATCAACTCTGACTTTACCTAAATTCCAATTAGAGTTGGTGAATCTGGAATTAAAGTTTTGAGTTAAAGTTGAGCATGTCTCAACTCTAATAATTTGAGTTGAAGTTTATTAAAAGTTGGGAAATTTTCCCAACTTTAATTTATTTGAGCTAGAGTTGGAGTTCAACTCTTAACATACTAATGCATACTACCATCTTGTGCTTTGTACAGTAGCAGGTTAGCCGGGCAAACTCGGCAGTAATTCTTCTTCTTGCTGCTTTTTCATTTATCGCATGTCACCAATATGCGTATCAATCACAGACTTTATCTTTTCTCAAGCTGCTTCAAGCGGCTGTATCCTTCATACTTCTGTTCTCTTTTCACCATGTCACCCATTCTTCCCAATACTGGGTTATATGTTTTTGGGTTGTGCCATCAACACATTTTTTACTTTCATGATGAATACCGGATCACTTTCATAACAAAAACCAAGTGGGATGGAATTCACGTGGAACAGTGTGGTGAACGGACAAAACTAATGTAGTGCAAAAAGAAAGAACTCATCTAACAAACAATTAGAAGTATCTAGCATACCACCAGGTTTCAAATTGTTGCACAAACAGACCACATTGATACAAACAAGAACAAAAGTCCTCATGATAAAATTGGACAGACAGGCACTACACTACCTTCCTGCACACAGATACGAAGCAGAAATACAAATGACTGTAGAAAAATACAAAAGGCAGCAGAAAATCACTGCACAAGTTGTACTCACGTCTAGCACCACACGTAACATAAAGTTCTCTTTATAGTGCAGATTGGAGACAAAAGCGGCGAGAGTTCAAAAAGAAATATTTATGTACCCCACTTTGCATAGTTCACTTCATCCTTTATTTTTTTGCTCAGCCACTGCTATGTAAACTGAAAAAACAATCATCCAGCATAATGAATGACATTCAGATGGTTTATTGTTTTGGAAATAAAAACAAAGTTCTACCATTTTTACACTGACTCCAGTAGGTACTGGTACACCAAAGGCTGAATGAGAGCCTTGGCACAGAGAAGGTAGCTAAAATGAGTATATGTTCTAAGCTTTATGACGGGTTTCTTCTTGGTTTTTTTGTGAGGTGGGCATGGCAATGGCAATTTGAAATGCAGATTTGGTGGTGTTTATCATACGATTACTTTTGACTTTGCCAGCCTATTTCATCGCATATGTCTTCCTGTGTTCTTTGCTGTGAACTACCATATACTAATTTGCATGGTAGTGATATGTATAGGAGTGCATGAACTGGGCTGGACAGGTTAATGTCAATGAAAAAATAGTGATTTTCATGTTTTCACCTAAAAAAGAAAAAGGTTTTTGCTGCGATAACACACATGCACTGCTGAGTGCTAAGTACTAGTAGTGTGCAATTTTTTCAGGTGAGAAAGCAGAACAGAGAGGAAGTGAAAAGATGTGAAAACAGAAGAAACAAACTTGCACTGTCGTCCACCATACTTGTTTGCATTTCAGCCGTTTTGCAGTCATTACATGTACATACTCTATACATCACTGCTATGCAAATTTGATTGGTACATAGTTTATGAAGTTGCAGGAATGCACACTCAATGATCTCCAAAGGAGTGCCATCTGTGGGAATACATAGCATACTGTAGTAACTTTAAACCTCTGGGAGAAAAAATTGTTAGTGGCCACTTTCAGGGGATTATAGGGGGTTACATTTTAAGGGGGTTATACATGAAACTTTATAGTATTGCATTAAGAAAGTTTATAGGAGTCATGAAAATGGTCCACTTTGTTGAATAGATCTTAAAGCCAGCCACAACAACTCAAAACAGGCATAAGCTACTTGGAGTTGGTTGAGCCAGATGTAGTAGTTGTAACAAGTGGGGTTTTATGATGAGGCATTTGTTGGGACAAGTGATCAAGGTGAGATCTATAATGCTGATCTGGTGGCCAGTGGCATTCAGATAGCAGGGAGTCAGTGCAAAATGGAGATTGGGCAAATGGCATGTGAGTGAAATCATTCCACTATCTTGCTGAATTTAGTGTGCAGTTCTGACATTCTTTGCCAGGACCCCTGCCCCTGGCTGCCACTGCAAACATGTTCAGCCATGGTCTACCAGCAGCAAGATAACACTTTGCTTCAGTCAAATTGTAGTGCACCGTTGAGCCAACAGGAAAATTGTTGCATGTGCATTGTCCTTTGCAAACAAGCGCAAAGCCATTTTTACTGCTACAGGGATTGAAAGGCGTGAATGTATCCTTGCTTTGGCTCTACCATGTGAGAAGTAGAATGAACATGTGCCTGAAGTACCTGAAGCAAATACATAGGATATGAACATTGGAAAGGCTAACTTTACTTCGAACTTTAATCAACATTTCCCAGGGAACTTTTATACTGTAAACCGTGACAGCTGGCAGGACAACAAAACCCAACTGTGTGGCTTGCTTAGTTGTTGTTGAATTGGGATGGAAGTCATAGCAGTGATGTTGGAAGTCG
>JASAMW010002172.1:0-53597 GCA_030247985.1 Epsilonema sp. ZAB3_2 | reverse complement strand
GGGTGTACGCCACTTATGTGAGCGCGCCGGGGGTTACATGTCTGCGTAAGCCATTCTTCTCCTCTCTGTTTCAGCTGCCACTGCAGAAGGCGGCGACTCGACTGGCGGAGAGGAGCGGCGGCGGAGGCGGCGGTCGTCATCGCGCCGGGTCCTGCGCTTCGGACGGCGGATGGTCCGTGGGCACCTGGTCCGGTCCGCCAAGTCTCAATTCCACTATGGACGTCAGCATGGAGAGCGGCTATCATCACCATCCGCACGGGGTGCAGCAGCAGGAACAGCGCCGCGACGTCTTCAGCGGAATGGACTACTGGGCCGGGGGTCGCTAAGCTAGGATGCGGTGTCGTACCCTGCCTGTACGCCTGCGTTTGGCACCGCCGAGGTGAAAGGAATCATACGAATTTATTTGGTGTATGTATATGCACGTTGATATGTGCTGTTGTCGGTCAGAAGGCGGCAGTATCATGCATCATGGTACTTTGAATGTTGATCTTGTTTACGTACAGGTTACAACCATTACTCTGCGGAGGTACGGTATGTAATTATGTATACGATTGTGGCATTTTGTACTCTTCTGTGTCCTGTGTTGTATATTTAGTGAAAGGCCTGCCCAGTTGCAGCAGTGTAAAACTATGGTACTCCTTTATCTTTGGCCAGTAGTTGTACTATCCAATGGCCACTTTGCATAGTACCATACATATTTTGTAACTGAACTTTTTCTGGTACGATTGTTTCAGTAGATCCGTTGAATTTATCAGATTGTTGCTGTACAGCTGCTGTATTGTTTTCTCATTATCCACTGTATCGCTATCTGTTTATCTGTGTAAATAATGCACCCGATCAAAGTGGCGTGCATTTGAAGCTTTTCTGTTACTTTTCCAGCAAGTGCTGAGTGCTAATTTAGTCATGATGGGCAGAGCCTTTGCAACAGCAGCTCTGTGCATGTTATATAGATACGTATGTATGCAAGCATTCGTACCGATGCGAATGCTGCAATAGTTACAATGTTTATCGCACGTGTAGTAGTTGTAGTTGCACTTCAGCGTGTAGCGTTTCTACGTTGTCGAAGTTCTTCGTAAGTAAAGCCTTGCACTGCTCTGTCGGACTGTATTGTTTGAAGAACATACGTGAGGAAGCAAATCCTCTTTCATACCTACCTATCAATGACAGACAAGGAAGTTAGCAGCTGAAGAAAGTGTTGCATCCTCCTTGTTGTTTGTTTGACTTTTGCCTTATTTGGGTTGTCTATGAAGTTATCGGGAGTCCACGCTCTGGGTGGGAGCGTCTTCTTCGCTTCGCCTGGGAAACGACTTCTTGCCTTGCTCATTTCGTCGCCGCGTGTTTGTGTTCTCGTCTTGAAACCTGCGTAATTCTGGCTTGGTTTGGTTGTGCAGCACCTGTGTGAAATTGCTACTCTTCTACTCTTGAGAAGTGGTGTTACACGCAATGCAGCAGTGAACCAAATTCTTCCGATTTTGATCGTTCCACTGTCAGGTATGTATGTACTGTACGTACGTACTATATATAATATAATGTATATATAATCTTCATTGAGCAGTGCATACATACGGTACCTTCGTGTCTTGTGTACCTTACTGAGGTTATACCTGGACGTACGTACACGTACCCAGGGATGAACTGCGTACGTATGTATGTATGTACTGCTTGTTTCTATGGTTCCCATGCATGCTGAACGTAATGAGCGGCCAGTTATTCAAGCAGTTCACTTCTTTGCTGTGTTGGAATACTGCTCAGCTCACGCTCACCACGCATGCATTCTGTTACTTTCATTATTGATCATGATCCTGCGTGTTTCTGCATGTTAGCATTTGGCTGTGCATGTGGCACTGGTTTACCACTAGTCCATCTAAGTTTGCATGCTGAATGGCCTAGTATAGCAGTTTCTTGCGATAATGGAGGTTCAAGCAGCTGGCAAGCGACAACAACAAAGCAAGAGCGAGGTAATTTGCTATGGTAATAATTATAGCACAGCGCAATTTACTTGCATCCAACTCACTCCTTAGTCTTTGTCTTGCTATCTGAGTTGGATGTAGGTAGTCACTCTGTCGTTGTATCCTGAAAAGAGAACATTTGTTTGCGAGCTACTTTCTTTCTTACGAAATCCTTGCTTTGCCTTATTCTTCTTTACTTCTTGTTCAATACTATTCGCACGATGGTAGAAACAGCATTATTCTGTATTCATTGCCATGATATACGTTGCAGCTTATGTTGTACACTGGTCTGCATTGATTGATTTCTGTATGACTTGCATATTATGTTTACTGTTTCAGAGTGGTGAATTTGAGTCGGCGTTAGCTTCTTCAGCGGTGCACAATTGCATAATGAGTCAAGGCGACAGTACTGGAGCTGACAACAGAAAGGTCGCCCTCATCACTGGCATTTCTGGACAGGTAGTGAAACCAAACCACACCACACTATACAAGCATTGTTCTGTAACGTAGTACTTCCCCACTCTGAGTTGTGTCGTGTGTGGTGTGTCGTTACTCGTTATTGACGAGTTGCGGTAAACGCGATTGGGTTGGTCGATTGCGACCCCGCGGTATTTTGTGAAAGTTTAGATCGGTTGCCTGCGGGGGCGTTGACGCCATTTGTTGTCAATTCTTCTTTTCACTCGCTCCTATTTTGCTCCCAGATGATTTTAATCAAAAAACAAGGTGTTTAAAAACAAGGTCGTCAAGGTGTTTAAAAACAAGGTCGACGACCCCGCAGTTAACCGATCCAACCTGTCACTGAAATGTCACTACTGTCGCTATCGACTGTGTTGTCACTACTGTCGCTATCGACCAACCCAAATGCGACAACGCAACTCGTCCATACGCGCACTGTAGCCGTCCGTCCGGGTGATCAGCATGCATGTAAGCTATGTTGCATTGCAGGATGGTTCCTACTTGGCTGAGTTGTTGTTGAGCAAAGGCTATCAAGTGCATGGTATCATTCGTCGCTCCAGCTCCTTCAACACGGGAAGAATAGAGCATCTCTACAAGAATCCTGTCACTCACACACAAGACTGTACGAACCGATAACTGCCACCTCCTTTTCCTAGGCTTACCTACATGTACTGTACATACAGTATGTACTGTATAACAGGCTCGCTGTTTTGGCAACGTTATGTTGTTGTGTTTTCAGCGATGAAGCTGCACTATGGTGACATGACTGATAGCAGTTGTCTGATGAAGCTGATCAGCAGCATTCAACCGACAGAAATCTACCATCTTGCAGCTCAGAGCCATGTCAAAGTATGCGAACACACAACGTGCATCCTTCGTCCCCGTGTGTATTTATTTTGCACATTCAAGCTTATATGCTTCTTGTACCACGTACATATGTACGTATTGTGCAGGTATCCTTTGATCTTCCTGAGTACACTGCGGAGGTTGATGCGGTGGGTACCTTGCGCCTGTTGGACGCCATTGTTGCGTGCGGTTTGACGAACAAAGTGCGCTTCTATCAAGCTTCCACGTCCGAGTTGTACGGCAAAGTGCAGGAGATTCCACAGAAGGAAGACACGCCTTTCTATCCGCGTTCTCCCTACGGTGGGATCATACAGCTTTACCTACTCTGTGTAGATTCCTTCCTCTATATGATTCGTACCTGAAAAGTTGCTGTATGTTGTCTGTTTTAGCCGTGGCCAAACAGTACGCCTATTGGATCATAGTGAATTATCGAGAGGCTTACAATATCTTCGCTTGCAACGGAATTCTGTTCAATCACGAAAGCCCGAGAAGAGGTCGAGGCTATTCTTCATTTCAGTATTTCTCCCGTGTATCTTACTATACAGGGTGTCTCATTATAAACCGAACACTTTTCCGTGCATATAACTCTGGAACCACACGTTAGATTTTCATTCGGTTTTTTGTATTTATTAGCCAAGGCTTCAACTTAGCTGTGTACAAAATTTTAGCTTCGTAGGCCCAGTGGAAGGTGCTCAAACACCTTCTTTCTCCGGCGGTCAAAAACGAGGGTTTTTCGAACTGGTAGTGCCGATTTAGGGGTCCTTTGTGCATGGGTCCAAGATAAAATTAGTCTCGTTATGAAAAGAGGTCCTAAAATGCTAGGAAATGTGTATCTCATGCATTATCCCCAGTACCACCATAGCAAACGCATGGAACTGGGTATCTTGAAAAATTAAGACCGAAATTTTTCTCCATAGCGAAGAAAAACGTCGATTTTGAGATTCGAGATTCAAACCGTCGCAACTTCCGAAGTATGTGGAGAAAATAGTTGAAATTTTGTACACATCTAAGTTGAAGCCTTGGCTACTAAAAACAAAAAACCGCATGAAAATCTAACGTGTGGTTCCAGAGTTACGTGCACGGAAAAGTGTTCGGTTTATTTTGAGACACTCCGTACATGATGGTACCTTGCACGCACGTAGATAGACGAATGTTCGCTTTCTTTACAGGTGCGACGTTTGTGACCCGCAAAATAACGCGAGCTGTGGCCAAGATCCATTTGGGACTGTTGGATTTCTTGGAGTTGGGTAATCTGAATGCCAAGAGGGACTGGGGACACGCCAGAGAGTATGTGGATGTAAGCTGCTTCCGTACCAACCTTCTTTTATTGACTACTGATTCTTACTACTGCCACCTGTGCCTAGACCCTGGAGTATGGATCTTCTAGCACATTGTTCGTATAATTGCGTTATGCTTACAGGCAATGTGGCGCATGCTGCAGTTGGATGCTCCTGAGGATTTTGTGATTGCCACTGGTGAGTGTCACAGTGTGCGCGAATTTGTCGAAGCCGCCTTCCAGCATATCGGAATCAAAATCAAGTCAGTTTAGTGGCGCATAGCATACCGATTGCATCCACATGCATGCATGCGGACGTACTGTAATAAGGAAGGATGGCCTTGTTGCAGATGGGAAGGATCAGAAGACAGAGAAGTAGGTCGGGATGCGACCACTGGTGTTGTCCGAGTCAAGGTCAATCCCAAATACTACCGTCCCACAGAAGTGGTACGTGTGCATGCGTTGGTTGGTACAGTGCACGCTAAAAAATGCATTTGGCGCGTCAAGTGGGTTACTATTGGTTCGTAATCTTGCATCCTTGTTGCTGTTTCAGGATTTGTTGATCGGTGATGCAAGCAAGGCAGCAAAGCTTTTAGGGTGGAAGCCGGCGGTGAAGTTTGAAGCCTTAGTGGAAGAGATGGTGCAAGCTGACATTGAACTCATGAAATCAAATCCGTCCGCATAAGTGTACATTACATACGTACGTACACCCTACCGTACATTCCGTGGTTGACCCATGTGACGGACAATGTCCATGTCCATGCGCATCGCATCAAAGCGGTACAATTACTTTCAAACCAATAGAAAACAGCTGTGATAAACGTCTTTGTGAACATTATTATTGTTGGTGGGAGTTTCTGTTGTGTATGTACATACGTGTACGGTACTGTTGCAGGTTGCTTCTGTTGAAAAAAATTATTCTTCCAACAACCAAACCGCTTTCAGTGCACCATTACGTCACCACGTGCGGTGCGCAATAACAATTCGGCATCGCAAATTCATGCCATTCAGATGATAAACTCCTATGCAGTAACATAACACATGGATACTATCCCCTATTTTCTTTGGCAGCCAACACCGTAGCGTCCACTTGGACTTTCGCCTGTCGGAGATTGGCGCCCCATCCGTCCAGTCGACTTCTCAACAGCTCCCACTGTTGTCGCTGAAATCTACGGTTCTTCACGCCGCCAATCAGAAGCTTCTGTCTCACTTGATCCATCTTTGCCTAAAACACAAGCAACACCCATACACAGCAATATAGGATTGCAATGCTTTCGGCAGCAGATAGATACGTCACGTGCATTATTATCGTAGTTACCGGTGTATGTATAGCCACCGGGACTAAAGAAAATTGATGGGTCCGACGGGGTTATACACTGAGCTATCAGTATACACCGGTAAATACGGTACCACGAGTGCCTTGGACTGAACAGCTTTGATGACGAAATCTTCCAACTCTTCGCCCTGATTCAAACTCAAGATGTCGGCCAGCTCCTGGAAGGCCACCTCCTCCTTGTCCTCTCCCACCGACATCAACGTCAGGATGCGCATCTTGTTGGTGAGGGCTGCATGGTTCAGACCTAATTCCTCGCTCACAAAGGCCGTGTTGGCCTCGTAGAAGGCCTGGTAGTCCTTGAGAGAGCCGTTGACAAAGATCTGGAGCAGTCGGAAGGCTTTCGGATCGCCTTTCGACTCCAAACTGGCTACGGGCAGCAGAGTGGTCAGATGGTCGAAGAGGAAAGTGGCCGGATCTCCGATGGAGGTGCGGATGCATTCACGAGCCTCCGCCTTGGCCGCTTCGCTTTCCGCCTCCGCTGGCGTACGATACGTACGAAGTAGCTCGATCAGTACCTTGGACGCAGCCGCCGACTGCTGACCGCAAAAAGCCTGCACATACAACCAACGTGAAATATGTATACGATTGCAGTACACGGGATACATTGCAAGTACGGATTTCGGATGGACATGGGGCTCGTGAAAACGTCGGTAGCACAGACTTTTGGGAGGGACAGCATACTGTACTGTATATACGAGGCAGACAAAGAGAAGCGTGCTTGCCTTATGCAGCAAACGCAGACAGTTCCTGCGTTGCTCCGTGTCCAATCTCCAATCGAGAAACTTTTGGCGCAGATGATCCGTGTCTGTGATGAGCTCCTGTACGAGACCCGGATGTTGGGCGGCTATGCGAAGCATGCAGCAATAGATCTCGGCCTGCAGAGCGTGTTGCTGCACCACCGAGTCTCTCTTCTCGCCGAAACCGTGGTACAGATTGGACAGGACGCGAAGGACGGCGCCCGATTTTGAGCCCAACTCCGGACGCGCCAGACTCGCGCAGAACGCCGACACCACGCCGCCAACCTGGAAAACATGGAGTTGCACTTGCTGCTGACATTTCAGTTGACATAGTGCCCTACACACGCGGTGAGTAAACTCATCACGGTGACCTTGATTGAACTTGAGTTTTGTTTAGTGCTTTCTCACACTTGTTCGCATGAACGTATTATTCTCACACGTTCACACTACCATGGTGAATTCACAGCTGACTGTATGCTTCAACACATAGTCAGAATGCACAGTCCATACATACGCTGTAAGCGCCCAAGTAGCTAGAATACGTACGTACATAAACACACCACACTAAATACATGCGTGCTAAGGCAAGATAGAGTAGTATGTACAGCACGCTCACTGCGTGCACAGAACACGGCAAGCACAGTTGGCTGACAGCACATTCAGTACATACCGTAAATCGTTACCTTTTCCGCTGATAGGGGCACGATGAGTGAGACGAGTGAGTTGAGGAGCATTTCTACTTCGTTCTCCGTCTCCAGCTTCTTGCCCACCAGGTGACAGTGCTTCACCAGCTCGCCCACACTCTCCGCCGACTCCTCCTCCACCTCCGGCAACTCCGCGCCCAAACTGCGCAGATACGCACGCAGCTCACTCAACTGCGTCTGCTCATCCACATACGCGAACAACGGCAACCCTCCAGAATCACTGATCATCTTGTCCTCTGTGGGCCTGTACAAAGCCAGAAGTGATTCAGAGAAACCATGTACGGTAGCCCTGCCTGTATGCAGTATTCAACTGCCAACATAAGTACAGGGTGTCCCATAATATACTCCGGGGCTTTACGCGGTAATAACTCTCGATCCAAAGCTCAGATTTCAATGCGGTTTTTTGCATTATGTAGCCAAGGCTTCAACTTAGATGCTGGCAAAATTTCGAGATTTTACTGCAATTGGAACCGGTTCAAAACAGCTACATTCTCTAGCCCATTTTCTATGGACTTTTCCCCGAATAAAGAAAATTCGGCATATTTTTTGGCATAGTTCGCTTGCATGCAACCACTGCTAATTTTGTTCTAAGTGACTTAGAACAATCCACATTGCAAGAGAACTTGGTGTGTGGACGCCAAGTTCAAAGTCTGGATGCGTAAATGCAAACTGAAGCTATCTCTACTCAAAACCGCTATTGTACCGAAGGAGAAACTGCGAAAAACGGAACCAACACTTTGTGGGCCAATAAAACCATAACCGATTAAAGACCGAAACGGGCCTGACAAATCGCCGAGATCTCCTCACCATTCGATTCATCGTCGCGTGGGCATCAATTTGCGCCAGATTTTGTCTTTCTAGCTGCTCTGTACGTCGAGATTTTTCAATTTGCAGTTTTGGTTTTCCCCTTATTTTACTCTGTGACGAGGATATCTTTTGCGTTGCGCCGTCGTCTTTTTTGTTTCTTTTGTTTTCTCTCGCTCTCCGCCATCTGCGCGAGCGAAGCGCGACCGGAAAAAAAGACGACGGCGCAACGCAAAAGATATCCTCGTCACAGAGTAAAATAAGGGGAAAACCAAAACTGCAAATTGAAATATCTCGACGTACAGAGCAGCTAGAAAGACAAAATTTGGCGCAAATTGATGCCCGCGCGACGACGAATCGAATGGTGAGGAGATCTCGGCGATTTGTCAGGCCCGTTTCGGTCTTTAAGCTACGCAGATGAAATTTTGTATATGTCTAAGTTGAAGCCTTGGCTACACAACAGAAAAAACCGCATTGAAATCTGAGCTTTAACTCGAGAGTTATAGGCGCGGAAACCCCCGGAGTATATTTTGGGACACTCTGTATATGTAATAAAGTGGCAAGCAAGATTACCGTCAACCAGTTTATTATGAATCGGGCATGGCATATATTCCTGCTGTAAGCACCATCGAGCAAGAGCAGCCGAAAGATATTTTCAGGGCGTCAAAACGACCCAAATGGTATACAAACACATGATTTCAGTTCATAACACTTTATTGCTTTTCTGGTACTTTCTCCCTACTGCTGTGAAGACCTAATTCCTCGTTATCACTCGGCATTCGCCATCGCACCAGAACATTGTGCCGTTTGCCGGTACGTAACACAGATAGATTGGTATCAGGCAGGATGTGCGTTCCGGGTACCACCAGTGTCTTCGGTTCTGTCAGTCGCACGTGGTTCACGTAGAATCCGCCAGCGCGAATAAGACGCTCCGCATCCGAGGCCGTCTTGAAACACTCGGCCTTGAGACTGAGTTCCAGCAGACTGATGACAGGGTGAAAATCGAGATGGAAGACCGGCAGCTCTGCAAAGGCCGTCTCCTGCTCCTCGATAGACAGAGCAGCCAAGGAATACACGCCATTGCCGTACAGGGCTTCTGTGCAGCGAAGGGCCGACTGAAGACCGGACTCGCCGTGTACAAGCAGCGTCACCTCAAACAGCCAGCATACATGTACACACTGTACATTCTCTACATATGTACCTAAATCTAACGTCCACTGCACAGACATATTGCTAGTTATGCATACGTATGTACGTACTCTATCCCCTCTTGTGCTGTAACGGGACGTGGGACAAAGGGCGGGCATCCGTATTCCGTAGCATCAGCGCAAAGCTACAACGTGGATACGGGTTAGGAATAGGGTACTATGGGGTAAACCCGGCCATGGGGAAACCCGGCCGTACCTAAGTTTCAGGGTTGCCTAACTCACAAGCAATGGACCGATTGAGGAAAATATTACACCAATCGATTCCTTGAACTCTCCTCTTTCAAATGAGCTAGTTGGTTCATCATTTGCTGAAGAAAGAAATTGAAGGCGCGTACAGTAGTTGGCCGGGTTTACCCCATGGCCGGGATTACCTCACAGTACCCTGTTATGTGTATACCTGTTCCGCCAGTTTCTTCTGTGGCAAAGTAGTCTCCTTCTGTTGATGTCTGGCCATTAGTTCTTCAATTTTCTCCTCTGGAAAGAAGGTGAGGAGTCGCAGATGTTGCTCCGCGTCCGCGTCCGGCGTCCTTAGTAGGAACTGATAGAGTTCGAAGGGGGAAGTGCGCGCAGGATTCAGCCATATGTGCACCCTTCTTTCTGCCCAAGCAGCGCTCTTCCCATACTTACTGCCAGTGTCCGAAGTGACCAATGGACAGTAAAGGCCGAACACTTGGTGCTCATATCCGTACGTTCTCCTCACGTGATCATGCCCCGTCTCCAGATGTCCCAATTGATCCGAACCTCCAAGCTGAAAACTGCATCGAAATTCTTCGTAGAGCCGACGCCAATCTTCAGCTTGAAATATTTGGTATGCAAATTCCGGGAAAGCCAAACAGCCGGAAGTCTCCATTCTCTGACGAACGGCGCTCTGCTTGAGCATACGAGCCACGCGAAACTTGCGACATACTCCGCCCAAAAAGGAGATGACGTTTTGGCGACGGTAGAAATCGGCGTTGTTGATCAATTCCATCGGCATCAATTCCTCCTGCTTTCCTCTGTAGAAATATTGGGCGAAGTTGCGAAAAACGCCGTCGATTTGCGCAGTGAGTTTCTTGCAGTTGGCTCGAATCGTCTTCTCTTCGATCGCCGGTCGATCGTCGTCTTTTCCGCTCGGATCTCCGAGTTGAGCTGTCGCCCCACCCAACACTACCAGCACACGAAAACCCGCCGCCTGAAGATGCAATAAGGTGAGCAGAATCAGCAGGTTCCCAACGTGTAAACTGTCTGAAGAAGGATCAAACCCGGCGTAAACACAGGGATGAGCATTGGCCAATGGATCTGACTCCTGGTTGTCTTCGAGTAGAGTAGAAGGAAACGTTCCGCTCAGCACGCCACGCTTCTTCAACGCTTTGAAAATGTCGCGCACTTCTGCCGCAGATGGATACGCATGCTTCTGTGACGCCTTTCTTTCTTCTTTCGTTGCCGATGAAGACGGTGCTGTTGCATGAGAGGAGAAGAGAGCTCCGCTGTCGCACGCACCTTGATCCAATATGCGCCCTGCGCCCAGGATATGCGCCCTACATCGGAGCACTGAGCGAATCATGGACACCTTCAACGCCCTTGTCATATTCCTTCCGTTGCCCGGATCTCCAATTTTCCCGATTTTCTTCCGTCACCTATTGTCTGGCCAGTTCGCTATGGCATTCAAGGCGCGTTGCGTAGACTCACAAATGTGGATTTCTGTCCGTGCTTCGTGTACTCCTATTCAGCAGAAATACATGCAAACTACACACACAGGACAACTTGAGTCCCATCCCATAGCCAACTCTCTCTGGCCAGACTATGCGTACTACTTACTATATGTAGTGTATATGTATAGCACACTAAGTTAGACTGATTGAACCAAGATGTGATATTCGTACTTCTGGAGAGTGTAGCCAGATCCTGTTGGACGAGGCAGCCCCGATCTTTCTTTCGGTTTCGCACCAGATTCTCATTCATATACATCCGCCCTCATAGCTATTATAGGTATTCATTCCGCCCTTGGACAACACAAATCAGATCTAACAAGTCCTCTGCTTAAGATGGACGTTTTGTAATCGATATATTGGTTTTTTTAAATTTGTGATTGATTTATCTTTTTTGTTGTGTTTTTGTGGCTGCAAGTGGATAGTGGATTTTAAGAGCTGTGATGTTGTATGAAGTTTGGTTGGTTCAACTGTTCTGCTTTTTCGGTTGAGACCGAAAAAGCTGGTGTCTCACAGAGTGGTTTAACATAGAGTGTAAATAAATATTCAATTATGTGTTGTTCATTATTTTGATGATAGTTTAGTGTTTCCATTCAAGTGAATTACGTTTGACACAATAGTCCACCTGAATCTGTTAAAGATGTGGGGGGGGGGGGGGGGGGAGATGTGAGAGTGGAATGAGTAGGAAGGAGTTGAGTAAGCTGGTTGGGAAAGTTTTTGGGACAATATTGAGAATCCATTTTATGTTGAAGTGCTGGAGTGGGATGTGAGCTCTGGCTTTGATAGCAGATGGACAACTTATATAGAAGAACAGTGATAAAACCACCAATAGCCATTCCTATTGTGTACTCCCATTACATTACTGTCTCATTATAGTGATTACCCACCTCTAATAGCCACAGCCAGCACCCCGCCAGTTGCAAATTATTGTGTACTCCCATTACGTACATTACTGTCTCATTATAGTGATTACCCACCTCTAATAGCCACAGCCAGCACGCCAGCTTCGGCCAGCTACGCTGGCCTCGCTGGCTTTGCTGGCAAACTATACTCACCTCTATTTTAAAACGCGATGTCTGGAAGGATTCAGTATTGCTGTACAGTACCGTGGACAGGGGGGTAATTTTCAGTTTTCTGCTGATGACGTGAGCTGATAGCCCAACTGAGTTTAGGTATTTTTTACAAAAAGACAGGGTCGAAAATTCGCACCCAGTCCTGAGACATAAGGCCTCAAAGTTGACCACAATTTGACCCTGATTTTTCATACCATCATACTCATCAATTGAGAATCCATACCTCTAATAGCCAGCACACCAGCTCGGCCAGCTACGCTGGCCTCGCTGGCTTTGCTGGCAAACTATACCCGCCTCTATTAAAACGCGATGTCTGGAAGGATTCAGTATTGCTGTACAGTACCGTGGACAGGGGGGATTTTCAGTTTTCTGCTGATGACGTGAGCTGATAGCCCAACTGATTTTAGGTATTTTACAAAAAGACAGGGTCAAAAATTCGCATCCAGTCCTGAGATATAAGGCCTCAAAGTTGACCACAATTTGACCCTGATTTTTCACCCTAAAATTAGGGTAAATAACCCCACAGTAGGGCTTTAGGGCTATAAATTTGCACACAAATAGGCCCTATGGTACACATAATGGTGGTCACATAATGGTGGCACATGTAATGATGAAAGAGAATATTGATTCTCGAAAATTAGTTCGATGAACCTTTGCTTCTTATTTCTACACTGAATCGAACCCCATCCCATTATTTACGGATTACCGTATTTACTGTACATAGCCTCCTACCATGCATAAACCCAAATTTTCAAAAGACACACGAAATGATCTATAAATAGGACAAATATAAGCGTACCTCCATATGTACTGTAGAGTGGTGGTATACATAATGATGGTACACATAATGGTGGTACACATAATGGTGGCACATAACAGTGGTACACATAATGAAGAAGCATTTGTACTGAAGAAGCATAATGGTGGCACATAATGGTGGCACATAACGGTGGTACACATAATGAAAGAAGCATTTGTACTGAAGAAGCATTTGTAGTGATGCAGCCCATAGACCACACAGCTCCCTGCGCTCTCAGTACTGAAATAGATTTCCATGCGCAACCGACACAGAGGCTGCCTGCGTACACGCGCGCGCGTACAAATCGCTCCGCCCACTCCACTCTCACTGGCCGATAGTGGACTGCGCTGATTGGCTGCGGCTGCTATAAGAGGGCATTTTTGGTAATTCTTGACTTAGGCCTGAATGGCAGAATCGATAAATCAAATGTGTTGCGATCTAAAGGTTCCGAGTTCAAAACTACCCTGGTACAAGAATTTTATAAATTCAAAAGTTATACTTATACACACAAAACATACACCCTGTACAAAAGATAGGCGACCTAAGTATGTTATTAAGAGGGAAAGCAAGCCTACATATGTACGTATACAGAGAAAATATTTCCTTTACAAAAGATAGCCGGTTCTAAGTACGTTGTTAAGGAAAGTCAAAAGTGGGACATTCGTATCCTGCAATGATGAGGGTATTCTCCAGCACTGCGCCTATCAACCCACGTTGAACGAAGCCATCCCTTCTGTCTCACGGCTTATGCCGTGAGACAAAAAGCACTTGAACTGGAATACTAATTTTTGATTCGACACTGCCATTGTAGATTCAGAAAGCGCGCAGGCTGGGACAAGCATCCCATGAAAAATGGAGACAAAACATGTTTGCATAAACGTTTATTTCGCATTTTTTCCACGCACGTGTTGCTAAAGTTATCAGATATGCACGTACGCACACCGTATAGGTACAATACGAATAGAGTACAGGTGACTGTCGTAAATATATGCTAATCTGTATCCGGGTTCATAGAGTGGGCGGAAACGGCGAACATAAGGAATACCACTCCGCCAATCAGAGTCACTAAAACAGGTAAAATACAGTATACTACTGACACAAAAGCTCTCAAAAAGTGGTATAAAGTAGCTATGCGCTATGTGGATGTGGACTAATGTGTGGAAAACTCACCTGTTCTCACAGATATCCTCTGCGCTACCATTCGACCGCCTAACACCGCAATTCCAGTATAGACCCTATCATATAAACTTCGAAATCAATTTTCCCCGCACATAAATGGTGCCGTCAGATTCGGCATAAAAAATTCACGTATAATAGGCTAGTTTTCTCCGACAATTTCCACTTCCTTGGGTCTGTGTGGCGCCGGTTGTTCCGTCGGCCCAATCTGCATGTGGACTTCTTTTTCTTTGCTTTTTGAACTGGGCGAAAACTGAGGAAGAAATAGAATGAGTCCAAGATTTATGCGGCAATAGAGCGCGGAAGCATGGAAAAAGGCGAAATAGTTGCTCTACAGACGCAGCAGGTGATAAGGAGAACTCAAAACAGCAAGTTACATAGGGAACTACAGCCTACCATGTACAAAATTTTCCAGGCGCAAACTGCCCCTCCTTCTATTTCAACGGCACTATGCCCCACAGGTAGCCACAAGGGTCGGCCATAAGAATTTACGAGGGCAGCCTGCGCCATTCATTCCCACAGGTTCTACGTTCGATCTTGTGCCAGCGGGCTGAATAGGCCTAAACAGCAAAATTGATTCTATCTCTGGAAAAATGGCAAATTCGCGGAGAAAGATGGACACCAGGATGTGGCTTTTTTTACGTAGATTACGATAGTAAAAATCCTTTTTCAATTTGACCACTTCCTTGGCTAGTTATTGAGGTCCGCAGAAATTCCTCATTTTTCGCCCTTTTCTTCTTTTTTTTATTTTTTTCTACGGGCGCGTCGGCAGGAGTCGGACTTTCAGGCGTGGACCTCTTGAATTAAAAAGGAGACGTTCGATCCAGTACATATCGCGTGACCAAAAGTACCACCCAAAGTCACACCAATAACATTCTGAAAATATCCTTTTACTTGTGTCTGTGACAGACCACTATCTATTGCTTACAGCATAGTTATATTGCAAGCAATCATTACCATGTTGTACACCAAACAGTATTACCTCCCTGGCGGCGAGAATAATGGTGGTAAGCTGTGACCTGTCGCCCCATTCCGCGAAAAATGTCAGCGTGAAGGACTCTAGAAATACTTTGGAGATTTTAAAGCGAAAGATGCGGCTATATCCACCTCGCGGGAAACCAGCAAGTTCTGCACTGTTCAGGAGAGACGAGTCCGCTTCCTCTTTGGAAAGCTGAACGAGAATAAGAAACCACTCCGGCGTAGTAGGTATATACGTACCTACGGACTGTACTGTACACTGAGCATACTTCCTCCTTTTTGTTGATTTCCGCCTGTGCTTCCTCATACTCCTCCTGTCCTTCGTTGGGTGACATGTAATAGCCCTCTTTGAGCATATTAAACCCGAACAGAGCGAACAGAGCCGTTGAGATATAGAAGGTAATCCATCGAGGAATAATCTGCGTAGCCCAGCCCAGGGTAGCTGCAAAACGCACACTACGAGTTTGCAATACGCATTATTGCGTTAAAACACAATAGCACTAAGCCTTAACAATAGGTGCACACACGGCAACATTATAGTCTGACCACTAAGAGTTCGCCATGGAACTCAAGTCGTATTGTGTAGTATCCATATACTCCTGCAAGAATGGACATAAATCCGCATGTCTAATTTTACGTAATATGACTTGAATTGCGCATAGCGAACTCTAAGTGGTCATACAATAGCAAGATAGCCGTGTTGCGTACCCGAGAGGGCAGTCATGAGCGCATTAGCGGCCATGGCGCCAAGGAAGACAGTCATCCGCGAGTAGCGCATAGCGAGTATGACAGCGATGAACCAGGTCTTGTCGCCCAACTCGCTCACAATGATCACGGAAACAGAGGCGACAAAAGCGTGCCAGAATCCCACACTACTCTCCGCCAACTCCCGAGCGTCCTGAAATCAGATGCTTAACCAGCTCCGTAATGGCCTCGCCCGCTATGTAGGCCCGCGGGCCGCCCGGAATCGATAAAAAGCGCCGGTGGAAACAGGGGAAAATTCTTCATTCGACTGACGTTTCAGGTGGCCCACGAGCGGCCCGCGGGCTGAGCGGGCGAGGCCATTACGGAGCTGGTTAACGCTCGGCACAGCCTTCTCGTAATTACCATTACAGCCTGCTGCTACCCCCTGACCCCCGACTATTACACACAATACCTTGAAGGTGGCCTCCACTCGTCCGTCCAGTCTACTTCCGCCACTCAGAACACTAGCCGACGTGGCAGCTGCCACAAACGCATCACCACCCGTCATGAGCTGCTGAGCCGGAGGAGGAACGAGATCCATGTGTCAGTTGCACTTATCACAGGGACAGCGTGTTGACACAGTAAGACACCGGAATAAAACGCAGTGCAGAAGATTTCCAATGTTATCATTCCATCGCACCCTATCCCCTTTTCTGCTCCACCAGGGAAGAACAGTTCCTTCAAGCGGCATCTTCTTCACTTCTGATCTTCTCATACGTCGGTAGCCTTTCTCGAATGCTTTGGAAACATCCGGGCCATCACCCATCTTCCACATGGATGTATATCTATGGCAATGCAATGCAGCACTAACTAGAGCAAATGCTACAACATGCAATGCAATGCTATAGAATTAAAAAACTACTGCTATGGCTATCCAACCAGGAGTTCATGATCCAACTTGTGGTGGTGATTCCCGACCCGATCTTTTCGTTAAAATCGTCGGGTTACACTAATTGCTAAACCTAAACCTAAACCTAAACCGGTACACTAATAGCTAAACCACTAAACCAATGCTGGAAAATGCATAAAAATGCCTAAACATACAGCCCCTATGCCTAAACCTAAACCGAGACACTAATACCTAAACCACGAAAAATGCTAAACCACTAAGTATACATTATGTCAGTTTCTGATCTGAATAAACGGTTAATTATGTGGTATTTTTATTTACAAATTGTAATAAAAAATGCAAGCAATGTAATCTTTGCCCATAATTCTGTCTTCTGTTCCACTCCTGTATACATAGGCTAGGCTCAGGCTGCCTAGCCTATGTATGAAGCCTATTTGCATTTTTTGCTGCTAATTTGTAATAATTTACCACGGTTTAAGAAAAACGCTGTTGGCTTATAAGTTTAGTGGTTTAGCAATTAGTGTGCCGGTTTAGGTTTAGGTTTAGCAATTAGTGTAACCCAAAATCGTTTTCGTTTTTTCTTTTTCGTCCCGTCGCGGTGTGATATAGGCTGTTATTATTATTGCTAAGTCTTGTTCGCCCAAGAGTAATCTGTAGCATGGAAAGACATATGGACACGATTTGTATTGTCAAAAATAATATTGGTATTTTCGCCTTAGAAAGCCACGCCCATCCATGCCCATTTTCTATCCAAAACGTTGATGAAAATCCTGCTTCATGCAAAAAGCAGATAGAATTATGAATACGAATACAATTGCCCGAAGAAGCCCTCCACCCACCCCAATTATTATGCCCTTTTGCCATCCATGCAGACATGAGAAAGCAGTCGCTGCTTCTTTTGCTGGTCGCAACAGCTGTTACCAATCATGACGCAAGAGGACACATGCGAATGCGATCCTATATAAGTAACATACACGCGGAGCTTAGTTTTGAGCTGAAAGCTGTTGTTGACACATGAGTCGGTGTCACGCTTATGCTGCTTGCTTACTCTTCGTGAGGTAGAAAAATTCGCTAATTCAAAAAAGCTACGCGATGGCCCAGGCCGAAGCCTCGCCGTTTAGTATGCATGACGTAAGCGCAGCACTAATGGGACTGACCGAGGCCGAACGGCAAAAAATAGCCAAGGTCTTGGAGAAGGACATTGAGTTTCAGAAGGAGGAGCGAGAAAAGATACGGTAGGATCTTTCGGCCTTCCTTCTTCAGAGGCTGAAGCTTAGTATTGTGGCTGTCTGCTCGCGTATTTTTTAGCCGAATCCGCAGTCAAGTCAGCAGTATACGAAGGCAGAGCGCTGTACGAGTGTCGATCCGTGGACGCAAGAGTCCCTTGGCGGCTTCCAAGAAGAAGTGTGTCCGGTGCAAGGAGAACCTCGGACGTATTCTCCATCCAGGTGACACCTGCTCCAAGTGCAAGCAGAGGGTTTGCGCCGAATGTCGCAGATACTTCACCCGCTCTTCCAAGAAAACGAAAACTCCACAGCTCTCTTGGCTTTGCGTGCTCTGCTTTTCTTTGAGGTATTTATGCTAGCAGCGTCGCAACAATAATGGGGGCCTCTTGCCTTGCATTGCTAAATGCTAATAACTGTTGGTGAACAAAACTCGAAACGTGATGATGTGGTTCTTGCAGAGAGTATGCAGCAGTCTCCGGTGAATGGTTCTTCAGGAAGCCATCGGAAGCCGACCAGAGTAGCTCCAATACTACTGTGAGAGGAGAGCGCGATGTCGCTAATTATAATGGCATATCCGTGTCTTTAACGCTGCTGGCGGAACTTCAAAAAGCCGCTAGAAGAAATTGGCATGCACCTGCTGTCCTTCTGCCAGAAGATGTTGATCGTCGAAAGATATCCGATGCCCGAATTCCGAGCTTTTCGCGCGCAGACCCGAAAAGGCGAAGCAGGTGCGCTCATGTTGATAAAGTACGTCCGGTAGACATTTCATATCTTGACAATATGGATAAAAGCGTAGGCCGAGGTACGTACGTACGTATATCGCGGTCTTAATTTGATTCAACAGTGTAAGAGTGACCAGTCGAAGAAAGAAGAGCGCCGCTGCAAACGCTACAAAGCACGAGAGTCTCCTGCTGTACGGTGAAATCAACCAATTGCCAGTTCCTCAGCTGTCGGCAAGTTCCAGTTCATATTCCTTGGCGAAATTGGAAGAGCGTCACAAACGACAGTCACAAGCGTCGGACGACGGAGGTACATACGTAGGGCCTGCTTGCGTTCATTGCATACATATTCCTCGGCCAAGGCTTGCTGAAAAGTATGCTGCTTCAGTCCAATGTCAGGCCAGAAAGACATCTGCTGCTTCCAGTGCTTCAATTCCCAGAAACAGCTGGCTCTTGCCTCCATCTTTCGACGGCTTCAAAGGTGTTTACCCCAGCATGCGCTTTCGCTGCCGTTGGCTTGCCCTGGCACGCTGCCATATTGAAATTGTTACAGCTGTCTCTCTTGATTGCTTTGTAGCGGTGTCCACAGAAAGCCTAACCGAGCCAACAATGGGAAGGAATCTGCGAAAGGAGTCCAGGTCCACAGAGGTATTGCGCCTGGACATTACATAAATGAACGTACAAAATAAACATGTCACCCTTGAAACCAGACATATTGCAGGGTGGTTCAAATGATGCTGATCGCGTTTCCATGGCTTCTCTCAACAGCTCTCAACGCTCGGTAAGATCAGTATTTTGCGGCACCCAGGACAGGAGCCGTTTCTATTAGCGATTGACATGACAGCACGGGATGTTTCAGAAAAGTGTGAGCAGCCTGTACACGGATGCCGGCATCGAAGTGCAAGGCGAAGTTTTGGTTAGCTTGGAGTACAACTGTCGTTACGGGGCTCTGGAGGTGCATGTGCTGCAGTGCCGCAATCTTGCTTCAGCCGACCCCAAACGCAACCGGCTGTCCAATCCCTACATAAAAACCTATCTCTTGCCAGATAAATACTCCAAGCGCAAGACTGCCATCAAGCGGCACACGCTGAATCCGACATTCAACGAAATACTCAGGGTTACATACGTATGTATACCTACGTATGGTCATGACATTATCAATTTGCATCAAACGACCATATAAAATGAACTGACATTACATTACAGTATCCCAACCTTACGAAGTCAGAATTGGACGGTCGAACTTTGAATGTGTCCGTGTGGCACAACGTGAAGCTGAGACATAACACGTTTTTGGGAGAAGTCAATATCCCACTGACTGAATATCCGTGGAGTGGAGAAACGGGTGAAGCTAACTGGTATAGCTTTGGAAGAAAAACGGTAAGGCGTACATGGGCACACTGTGCGTGTGCGGAAAGTAGCAGCTGTTTCATTATTACAGGATGATGTTATGGAACCTCCAGATGATCCGATGCATCCAGCGTGGTTGGCGTGTGGAGAGCTGTGCCTGAGCGTCAAGTACATGCCTCCAGACGTGACCAAAGGGGAAAGAAGCTCCGGATCCCTCCACTGTCTCGTTCGTTCAGCTTCACATATCAACATGTCTCCTACTGGGAAGATGGGAGAAGTCATCGTCAAATCGTAGGACTTGACTGCACCAGTAGTTAGTATAGCACTGCAACTTCTCTCATCTTGCGTTATCACGATTGATTGCAGGTATTTGTATCCGGAGAAAAAGAGAGAAAGCAAGCAGAAATCGCAATCGGTCCTGCCACAGAGCCAGGGTGATGTGGTGTGGAACCACACCTTCATGTACACCAATCAGACACTGGAGAGATTGCGCCACTGTTCAGTGGAGCTGACGCTATGGGAAGTGCAGAAATTCCAGCCAAACGCGTTTCTCGGAGGACTTCGCCTAAACTTGGGCACAGGTACCAACCTACTCAAAATACTCATTATCGCCGGTGGGTTTTTCACTGCCGGAGGGCACAATAATTGACGTTTTTGATCCAGGGTTTTGCAATGAACAGCCTGTCCAATGGATGGACGCATCTGAAGAAGAAACGGCGCTGTGGCAGCAAGTACTGGACAGACCAAACTCTTGGGTAGAAGCTACGCTTCCACTTCGCTCTAACATGGCACAGAGAACACACGAGGACTAATTTTTGAGATTTTACAGTGGTCATCATCACGTCAGCCTTGCATGAACAATGAGAGATGCACAAAAGCTAAATAAAAGAACAACGCCAAAAGATGTACTGCTATATAAGGTACTCATTGCAATGCATAGCTTGTCCAACGCAGACCGTGTACGTACCGGCCATAATTGAACGTGAATTAGCACACGTTTCCGTATGTTAAAGTAAGTAAGTAGGCTACCTAATTACTGCTGGCTATGAACAACTTTTTGCGCTATGGCATAACAAGTAATCACTTCCATAACGAAAAGCAAAATCGGCTGATCTAATTTCGTAGCACATTACAGTAGCCGTAAAGAAAAAGATTCCCACTCAACAAAAACCATCAGCTGATGACGCATAAGAAAAACATGAAATGACAAGAACAACAAGAAACAAAGAGCACAAAGTCAGCTATCAGTACAGTACAGGAGGAGTAGCGTCGTTAAACTTGGCAGGCAAAACAACAAGCCTATCTCTTTGGAACAACTACTTTTGTGGCATGCAAAAAAACACACATTTGCACCGTACCGTACTACATACAGTACACCAAGACCAAGCGCCTAACCTGGTGCATAAGTAAGTACAACTGTTTTGACAAGCTTCGCGGTTTATTTGAGCGATGGGCGCCCACCTCTTCTGAACACTCTGGATGTGGCTCTAAAGGGGCGACTCGTATTGCCTGTGCCTCCTCGCTCCCTGCTGCTTCCACCTCTTCCCCTTGCTCCACCTCTCGTTCTTCCCTCTTCCTCTTCCCACCTCGTCGCCTTCTCCGTCATGTCGAATGTGCCGGATTCTATTGTGTCGTGCGGCATCGCCTTTCTCCCCAGCTTCTGTCCTCCATCTTCACCTCCTCTTCTGCCCCTCTGTCCGCCTCTTCCGTGCAAAGGCGGCGGCTGTCCATACGACTGATAGCCATTGGACAGCATCAAGTTCGTTCGCAGGGAAGGAACGGCGTGATTACTGTACGGCTGATAAGGCGGAGCGTTAAGTAAAGGAGCTCCTCCTCTTCGTCCTCCTCTGCCTCCTCCTCCTCCCCTCTGCTGCGTGGGATGAGCTCCGTCTTCTCCGCCAGGGCGCAAAATCACTCCCCTTCCTATGCCGCCCGCTCTCGCCGGCGGCGCGAAATAGGAGTTGATATCGGGGGTAGGCCGCGGCTGCCATGCTCCTCCAGCCTGTTGCTGACTCAGGCGAACGTCCTGCGAGACTGATGGCGCTTTCGTGGGTAGATGGCGCTGCTGCTGCTGTTGGGGCTGGCCGTAGGAGAGCCAATGGTCGCGATCCCGCAGGAGCTCCGCCTCTCTCCTGCGTTCCAGCCGACGCCGTCCCACTTCCTGCGCCTTCTCCAGGCGACGCGTCCGCGCATCCCCGCGCTCCCGACACTGACGTCGCAGTCTCTCAGCGTACTGCGCCAGGTCCGCAGGGCTGCTCAGACCCGCCTTCCGCTCTTCCTCCTCCAGCACTCTCACCAACATACTCAACGTTGCCTGCAATAGTGGTCGGACACAGCTTCTTCATACTCAACTATAATACTACCTGTACTCTCCACCAGCTCTCATAAGAATGGGAATCAACGATGTATGGTACATGTACAGTAGTATTCACGATATGCAGTAACGCGATTGGGTTGGTCGATGCCGACCCCGCGGTATAAAGTGAACGTGTGGATCGGTGTCTGCGGGGTCGTCGATGTCATTTTGTTGTCAGTTCTTCTTTTCACTCGCTCCTTTTCAGCTCCCAGATGATTGAACAGGGTCGACGATCGCGCAGACACCGATCCAAAGTTTCACTAAATACCGCGGGATCGCCATCGACCAACCCAATCGCGTTACTGCATATGGTCCATAATTATTCCATGTACGAGCGACAGTAGAACAGGTATCTAATGCAGGTACGCGCAGCATTTAGTACTAGTGATGACCGTGCGTAGATACCTCCTCCTCCTGTCTTTCCACGGGCGTGATCGTGTTGGAGACGTGGCGCAGAAGGAAGTAGGCCCACTTGAGCCTGAGCTGGGCGGAGAGTCGCGTGGATTCCGCCGGTGAGCGCAGCACCAACCAATCAGACAGCTCCAGATATGAGAAGGCCTCAGAGGTGGCGGCTGTGGACTCCGAGGAAGGCCAGTGATCAGCGCCCGGCCACGAAGACTCGCGGCCGAAGTAGCGCGGTCGCTCGCTAATGCAATCTCCCAGACCAGACTCCACGGCTAAAAGCAGTAGTGTATTGTGTAGGTACGTGGTAACTTGAGGCGCATTTCCGCCCCAGTTTTCCATTTGCGTCCCAAAATTGAGCTGCCAGAGGCGCAAAATTACTGTATGGTAGATATGAAGAGGTGCCGGAAGGTGGCAGGCAAAGAGGTGAATTTGGCATTTTGCGCCTCAATTTTTTTGTTGGCTACCTACCCCCTACTAGGGTACTGTGGGGTAAACCTGGCCACCTAAGTTCCTGTGAACTTTGCTGCTTCAGCTAATGATGAACCAATAGCTCATTCGAAAGAGTTCAAGGAATCGGTTTATATCATATGTCTCAATTGGTCCATTGGTTGCTGAGATATGCAGTCCTGAAATTTAGGTGGCCGGATTTTCCCATGACCGGGCTTACCCCATAGTACCCTATAGCCTATGTAGTACAGAACGTGCAGAGTACGAAATCAGAACAACACAGGCAAAGGCATGTTTGTTTTACCTTCCTCCGGAGTGAGCAGAGCCCGTGTGAGGACGTCTTGAGACAGACGAAACGGGCCCGCCAGCATCGCCACAGCCGCCGCAGTCACCACCGACGCATTTTTCACCTGCAACATACACACTACATGAAAGTTAGCAATACTTGGTCCATCCTGCCAGCGAGAGTTGTCTTGGCCCGTCCTGCGGAACTTATTCGACACGTATCTCACGCCCGTGTTTCTAGTTTTCCTTGCACAGGCAAATGCCGAAAGACAACGCTCGCCGGACGGAATGCAAATAAGGCGCATGCATGCATGCACAGTACGTACATAGACGCCGGACTCGAGTTGTGCCCGCTCGTGAAAGACCATGTAGTGAGTGGGAGACTTGCTCAGGTCCGCCCGCTTCGACCGACGCGGCTGCTTGGGCAACACAGTGGACAGCGGCTCGCGCATCTCGTAGTGGATGACGGAGCCGGGAAACAGCATCGCCGACTTGTCAAACCTGAAACACCAGCACATCTCGCCATAAAAAACGTACAACATCAACAGGACAAATGTGGATTGATGTCCATGCTTCACGTACTCCTATTCTGCAGGAGTAACATGCAAACTAACTACACACTACAACTTTTCGATTCCATAGTGAACCATTAGTGGCTAGACTAATGGTGCACCAACGTACAGTACGTGTGGTACTGATGCATGTATGAATGTACGCATGTAAAAAAAAGAAAAAAGAAGACTATGTATGTAGCATAACGATACAGTACCACGAACGTACGAACGGTACGGATGCATGATATTACGAGGTTTGCAGACTGGGACGCTTCTCGTCCTTGTAGATGTAGGCGACATTGGGAAAGGCGGCGGCGGCCAACGCCGCCTTGATCACGGCCAAACTGCCGCTGTTCTCGTTCAGCTCCACCAAATTTCGCCCCTGCAACAGGCCGCTCTTCGCCAACTCAGACTCCAGCTGCTCTCTGCAACACAAACATAGACACGCACATTTCAGCTCCATCCGCAGCATATTCTCGTAACCCCATCATAAACGTAGGGTCGCTTTTCCACGCGTATAACAGTGCACTTTTGACATGCAGTACCTGATGCCCAATATCATTTCCATGGAGGGCTTGGAGAGCCAGTAGAAGTCCACCAGTCTGTAGACTTCCCTGGCGTGCTTCGCCTTGGCTTCTTCGAATTCCTGCAGAGTGCGAAGACGGAGATACTGGTCGCTCAGGCTTCCGCTGGCCAGCTGACAGCGCCGCTCCGCCACCTCGTCACGCTCCCATTCCGCAGCCGGCAGAGTATCTGCAACACATAGTATGTACTGAGGAAGTTCTAGGGTTGCCATAAAAATAAGGACGTCTGAAAAAACAGGGATGTAGGGTACTGTGGGGTAAACCCGGGCACCTAAGCTCCTCTGAACTGGCTCTTTCAAATGAGCTACAATGTAGGTACCATGTTCATCAGTTGCTGAAGCGGCAAGTTCAGAAAAGCTTAGGTGTCCGGGTTTACCCGTGTCCGGGTTTCCCCACAGTACCACCCTACGTCTGAATGCGAAGTATATATAGTCAACGAATAGGTTTGGGACACCCTCCCTCCCCTTCAGTGAAAGTGCTGACACACATGCACATACATGGGTCGCGATAGGAGAGCATGGCGACGACGGATAGAATGGGGTCGTAGCAGCGCAGGAATATGCCGTGCACCAGCAACAAGGCGAGTCCGGGTTCAACAGGCATGTCGGCCAGCAGCCGACCCAACTCCGTCAGCTCCTCCGCCTCCTCTGTCAAAGCTTCCAACTGTTTCAGCAGATTCACTGAGTTTATCACGTCATCAATTTCCGGAGGGTCGGGCGCAGAAGACAGGAAGGACAATATGCTTCTATGCGCCGGAGCCACTTGCTTGCATTGCAGACAAATCTGCTAAAACATGACGAAAAAGCAGATTTAGTATCCGACAGATGCATTGTAAGTCCTCGTTCAAAGCTAACAAAACATTAGTCGCCGATCATAAGGGGACCATATCCGAAGGAGGCTACAAGCATAGCATTGCTTGGAAGTGGATCTGGATGGAGCAATGAAATTGCTTACATGAATGGCAGTTCGTTTGATTTCAGGAACGGGAGCCGCTTCCATCTTCTCGTACATCTCCCTCGAATACAACCGGTACACTTGACCAGGGCCGCAACGTCCAGCTCTTCAAAGAAAACAATCGCCGTTTATACAAACGCATAGCAAAGCTATTAGGCGAGAACGAGACACTCAGTATCCTTGCAGCTAGCGTCGTTACACAGATTTCAGAAAGCGACACATCATTTTGTACTTTACGTATGTAGGTAGAGTGCAGCAGACGCATTTACCTGCCCTTTCTCTGCTCGGCACTAGACTTCGAGATCCACTTCTGCTCCAACATGCCAATATTCCGATGAGAATCATAGCGCGTCTGAAGTAAACGCATGTCATCCATAAAGGCATAAGCATATCGCACGCATGTACATACATACTGTGTGTGTAGATATTATGAGGGCATCGCATAAATCAATATCCAGCCAGAACTTACCTCTTTGACCAGTCCAGAATCCACCACCATAATTACGTCGTCAAACGTCAGGCTCGCCTCCGCTATGTTAGTAGCCAGTATCTAAAAGAGCATGGTTCGCTTCAGGCTTTATCAATTCATTCAGCATTCAGCACCTAAGCACATACTTCCGGGTAGCCTACGTACGTACTGTACATACAAGTGAGCTTGTCTTACAAACTCACCACTTTGCGACATCCTTCCTGGGCGGGCTGAAAGACGGCTTTTCCTCGCCAGTTGGACATCTGGGAATGCAGGATGAATATCTGTGGACGTAGACGCGTATTGATCGGCTGCTCCGCGCTCTCCAGTCCGTCCTTCACACTCAGAATGTCCTCGTATCCCGCCAGAAACACCAGTATTGCACCTGCAATCACCCAACCTAGGTAGCTCACACTGTAAAGTAGCATAACAGTGTAGTACAACAATAATAAGCGCAACGCGACCTCAAGTACCATACCTGCTTGTTCGACGTCGATGAGTTTGGCGATGAGTTTGACGCAGAGGGGTACATCCAGACTCGCGTTCTCCGGATCCAACCACGAGTAATAGCTCTTGTCATACTGCTCCTCCAACGTCATCCTGCAACACACTCCAGCATTGTTCTCCCATCCCATGTGACTGGGTGTGGGCATATGCATGTGTGTTACGCATACGTATTCTTCGATGCTTGCTTGCTTTACCCTTCTCTCCAATCAATATCCTTGGGCGGCCTAAGCGTCAAACCAACGATTTCAGCCATATCCACCGATTTCTTCTTCGCCTCTTCCTCCTCCTCTTCTTTCGCCTTTCGTCTCTGCTCCTCTTCCTCCCTCTGCCTTCTCTGCTTCTCCTCCTCCTCCTCCATCCTCCTTCGCTCCTCTTCAACCAGTCTTCTCTTCTCTTCCTCTTCCTTCTTCTTCCGCTCTTCCTCTTCCTTCTTCTTTCGCTCCTCCTCCTCCTCCTCCTTTAGTTTTCTCTCTTTCTCTTCTGTCTCTAGTCTTGCGCCCTCCTCTTGCTCCTTCTTTCCCCGCTCTTCTTCCGCCTCTCTCCTTTCTTCTTCCTGCTCATGAGCAGTCGGTTCCTCTTCCTCCGGCACCACTTGCAGTCCTTTCGCCCTCTCCTCTTCCAAACGCAGTCGCAGCAGAGCTTTGGCCGCCGCGTTTTCCACCAAGCTCAGATCATTCCTATCCCAGAGTTCCTCCTTCTCCTGCTGAACTCCGTTGGTGAGCACTGGTGCAGCTGCAGAGGTCTCCCAGCAGTTGGGCCCAGTTCCAGTGGTGGTGTCTTCATTGGCGTGTCCGTTCCTCTGTGTCCAGTCCACTCCTGTGCTGCTGGGACTGGAGGAGGCGACGGCGGCCTCCCAGATGTGCGTGCCTGTCAGTCGCTGCTTCCAGTCCTGCCAGCTTTCGCCGAACCTCCGCGGCTCGCTCAGCTCGTAGTCCGTCAGTCGCAGAATCTCCCACATGTAGAATTCGCGCACGGCGTACATTTTCGAGCCGACTAAAAGCAACAATCCCAGCTACTGTCGGTGCAGTAAACAGTAAAGAGATGTGAGGACAAGAGAAGCAGTCTGAAAAATTGGGCAGCCACTGCGTGAGTCGAATACGCAGCGCAGTACGGGATTACGCCCCTCTTAGCGCACGTCTCCATCTGACTGCAAAGCTCAATTTCTCAAACTTCCCCTCTTGTACCTCCTTACTGGGCCTGTACACGCCTACAAAACAGTTAAGTGCAGCAACGTCACGCATTGTGCGTATTCGTATAGCAGGTAGCTAGCTAGTAGGTAATGGAAATGCGTTAAACTCTATCTACCGTAGAGTTCAGGCGCTGGAGTGGCGGAGAAGTAAGTGCGAAACTTTTCCTTGTCCCTGTCCATGGTGGCGGACATAAGGATGACTTTCAGGCGGGGATGATACGGCAGTACCAGCTTCAACACCGTCAGCAGGAAGTCAGTATTCGCGTCTCGCTCGTGAACTTCGTCCTACACAACAAAACAATTCACTTCGTCCTAATCCTACAGACAATATCACGCGGCATCTGCCTATAAACGACATGTAAAAAGCAATCAATCATTCAATCTTTCTTTTCCACGCACATAACATATATTCAACGGTAGATAAAACAAGCCATGCGCGCAGATGATGATGCAACAAACTTGATATTAGCACCGCATTACCAGAATGAGATGAGTAATGGTGTCGAGGTAGTTGTCCAGATCTGTGAGAGTCCGCAACAACACGCCGCCCGTCACGTAAGTCAGTTGAGTGAAACGGCCAATCCTAAACAAGAAAACTTGCATTATTCACTCAAGAGACATTGCTCACCCACTTCACAAGCCGCTCCCAATGCATATGTATGTAAAACAACACGTATATGCATGTACACACAGTACGTACCTGTATTCCAGTCGAATATGATATCCTACGGTGCGTCCGACGCGCTGTCCCATTTCAGCAGCCACTCGCTCAGCGATAGCCACACAGGGAAGCCTGCGCGGCTGAATGGCTACTATCTGACATCGCTCCTCTCGCTTAGCACAATCCTCCAGAATGAACTGAGGTATCTGCAAACGAACAAGCATCAACACAAATTAGGCCTCTGTTGCTTCATACCGTGTACGTATTTACTTATTATGTATATATATATATATATATATATATATATATATAGTGTCGTAAAATGTCTGCTTTGCTGTGGATGTTCGATGCTTAGTACTGTATTCATATCAACTTTGATTTGAATAAACGCTTATATGAAAAAATGCCCAAACACAAGTACGCTACAGATAAGAAAGTTCATTTTGGCCCTTGCCCGTGCTGTGCACTATTACATAGTCGAGAAGGAAAATTGCCAGATATGCCAGGGAATCGAACCCTGGACCTTACATGTACTCCCGTAGAATACATGAATGCGATAACACGTTACAAGTTATACCTGTGTGGTTTTTCCGCATCCAGTTTCTCCGGTGATCAACGTGACTTGGTGTTGACGCACAAGATTCACCACCTCCTCCTTGTACTGGGCAGCCGGAAGCTCCGATCTGGCTTTCTCCATCTCCGGAGGTCTTTGGAATTCCTTCGGAGGAACACGAGCCTCGCGACGTCGCATACGAGATTCCGCAAACATACCACCCTCCTCTCCTCCTGTAATGTTTGTTATAGCTGGGTGGACGATCAAGAGGGTTCTTGACAATTTTGGCGCTCCCGTAGCAATCTGAC
The DNA here is from genome assembly GCA_030247985.1 of Epsilonema sp. ZAB3_2. Classification (NCBI taxonomy): domain Eukaryota; kingdom Metazoa; phylum Nematoda; class Chromadorea; order Desmodorida; family Epsilonematidae; genus Epsilonema; species Epsilonema sp. ZAB3_2. The sequence continues at coordinate 24,406 of JASAMW010002172.1, read as the reverse complement.
ATTTCTGAACAAGAATAGCAATTAGTGTTTGAAAAAGGGTCGAAAAAGCCACCGAATTTACAAAACTGGTTGCTATTCTTGTATAGAAATATCCGATTACTAAAATTACTACGGGAGCGCCAAAATTGTCAAAGACCCTCTTGATCGTCCACCCAGCTATACGCGTGCATATGCTATCCACTATATCGGAGCGTAGCCGCAAGGTCGCTCCTATGTTCAAATCGGCCCCAGCCTTTCAGTCTAATGACCAACCGATATCAACGCCACGAGTAACCCTGGCTGTTACCATGTCACACTAAGAAAAAAATGTATCGCCCCTGGGTGAACTCGAGACCATGATGTTTCGATCGGCAACTAGATTGGATGGGTTGGGGCCGATATGAAAAGAAAAAGAGGCAACCTTGCAACCACGCTCCCTAATAATCATTGATCAAGCATTCCACGGAAACGTACGTACACGTTTGGTACACATATTTGCCAATAAAGCACAATAATCGTACTTGGTCTATTGTGGACTAGAAGCTTTTCGTGCTCCTTGGTGACATACTGCCTTTGCTGCTCCGACAGTGGAAATCGGTGCAGGAAACTCTGTATTTCCCTCTGTTGCTGCGCAGTGAAGGAGAATCCCGAGCGCGAATCCGCCATCTTGGCCGCCAGGGACATTTTCAACACGGAGGAGCTGGAAGAAGCATCCCCGAAGCCGAAGCCACCAGAAAAGAAGGAGGGAGAGGAAGCGGTGGAAGACAAAGGTCTGCTGGTCGACGGAAAGACACGCGGCTTGAATATTCGCACAAGGTCACGACTAAAATGACAACATACACGCTGTTCAATACTGCATACAGTACACATAACACGTGTAGATCCATTCATAAACTCTGCTTGTTCTACTCTACGTACGTACACGTACGTGTGTAGCTTATGTTATTATGTATGAATGTACGTAAATGAGGAGATGGAAGAATAACTATACCACACACCCCTCGCGATCGGGAATTGCGTCCAAATGCAAATTTCTTGCTTCGCTCATCACCAGCCATTCTCTTATATCTCTCCCCAGCTGTATCACCATCTCTACAATACGAAAAAAACATGTGTTGCATCATCGCACGGTATGTATGTACGAAGACCCTAGCGTAGACACAATAGTGCTTGAGTACCTTCCTTCGGGCTTTGCAGAAACTTAGCAAGCATGCTTTTCACGCGAGCATTCGGTCCATTTCCAATGGGAAAGTCTAGCAAATCGCCAGTGAGTTGATATGGAGTGCATTGCAAGACGGCTCCAGCCATTCCGCCACCACTTGTACTTGCAGCCATGCTCGGATCCATCCTCCACAACTTTCACCGAAAGGAAATCGTCCACCTATGGCAGCGGATTCCTTCTCCTATCCCGGATTTCATCTCATAGGCCTATCTTTCCTTTCCGTTTCCTTTTCGATTTCCGTTTTCGCTTCCGCTGCCGAAATGTTGTCCATGTATTCCTAGAACGCGCTCTCACCGCCATAACCCCGCGTTTTGATGTTGTAGAAGCGCGGCGCGTGCTCCAGATGTACATGAATATTATTTGTCGTATTTTTCACGGACCGCAATTTTCCTTGTTTCGAAAGCTCGCATTGCGGCTAAAATATGGCCACAATATTTATGGCCATAATATATTTTTGGCCATCCCATACATAGTCTTTACGTCTTTACTTTCGTTGCGAAGCTGACCAATCAAATATAATGGTTTGTGATTGTGATGAGAACAGGATGTGCCTTGCCACAAAATTCAGGATAGGGTTATAGAGCAACTGTACTCGTTATAATGTGCGAAAAGCGAGAGACATCATGGAGGTATGGAGGTGTTATCTATACCAGTGTCCGTATAATCAAAGATCTGCGGTTTCTCCTTCACTCGATCCAACAAAGTATGTATGTAGTGTAGTGTAGTGTTTCAATCATGCTGTTGCATTACATGCGTTGGATAACTGTAATGCAGTGTTGACTGCGTCGTTGCTCACAAAACTCGTAGAACGCCTTCTACACGAACAAAAGCACATAATTTCGCATGAAAATATTCCACGTGACATACTGTATGTGCAAGCAGCAACCCTTGTCGCCTTGTGTGCCCTCTGGTCATGATGATAGAGCCGGTGTTTGGCGCGCGCACTGCCAAACGAATAAAGCATATACTGTATGTATGCTACTGCTACATACAGGTCACATTTCAAAGTGGCATTCAGCACGTGCATTTTCTCGAAGTTTCTGCCAAATTGAGCCCTTGTTGGCATTACTTTTCTACTGGCGCCAGTCAGCTACAGGAAAGTTCCTGCTTTGCTGAAACATTTGGAAAAACAAAGCAGTCATACGGCGATGTTTTGCTTTCACTTACACATCAACATGTTTAACGTGCCAACCGGGTAAAACAGGTGGCGTTCACTGTGTAATCCGCTCGTGACGCTTGAAACGGCCGGTTTACACTAAACAATATTGCCGAGAACTTGCCAGAACTATGCGAGTTCTGTACTCTGTAAGGCAGTCGGGCGCGTTCCCTTCCACTTCCCTGACGTCAAGTGTGTGTAGGTGGCAGGCCGTGGGCTGAAAAGTATAAAAGGGTGAACCAGAAGGCAAGGCAAAAACCCCTCTCTATTTTGCCACCATAGTTGTTTCTTCTAGTACCGCCGGAAAAAGGCGTACGTACGCACGTACGTATTATTGCGCATGAATCTTCCTTATCTGTGCCTTTGCCTTTTCTTGGGAGCATCCGTAACAAACGGCTTTGCGCTTCCACGAAGGCCAAAGCTTGATCATATCGTCCCTATCATCAGTGATGAGTCGGTGGAAGACGATGAAAAGGCCATTGTAGAGCTGCCACCGCTGGAACCTGTAGATCAGGATGTAAGCGCATGACTCTGATTATTGTCCCGCATGATAGTATGCATCACGTATGTACGACACAAACACTACAAAAATATTGAAATTTCGCTATTTTGCCTCAGCAAAGCAAGAACTTGCTGGAATTTTGTGTGGCTTGTTTTTCAGAGTCAAATGTGTCCAGGTCGATCAGCTGGCGGAACCCGGGTCGTATACAAACCAGCCGTCCTCGAATATGAGCCAAGCAGGCCATCCCGGGACCCCGACTCTATCGCTGCGAAGCCATTGGAGGAGTTTGTGAGGGAGAAAAGGGAGACCACCGAGAATGACGATGAAGAGGCTTCGGGCGAACGGCCGGTTGCTGAAAAAGAAGAGGAGGAGAAGGTTCCACCAGTGGTTCATCGAATGAGGAAGCACACCGATCCCAACGACTCCCCTGACGAAGAACCACAAGAAAAGAGGAAGAAGAGGACAGCGGAGGCCATCAAGATCAAAGCCGCCGCTCTGAGGAAAAGGAGGGACACAACCGCCGATAATGACAACGACGACGGCGAGGCATCTGGTGAAAGGCCAGTTGAAGAGGAGGAGGAGGAGGAGAAGGCTCAACCAGTTTTTCAACGAAGAAAGAAAGACACCGATCCCAATGAGTCTTCCAGCGAAGAGGAAGGACAGACTGCTCAACAGCAGCAGCAGGCGAAGAGGAACAAAAGGGCGGCAGCAATCAAAAGCAAATCCGCCGCCTTGAGAAGGAAGAGGGACACTGCAAATGATGACAACGAGGAAAATGAGGCGTCTGGTGAAAGGCCAATTGTTGAACAGAAAGAAGAAGAGGAGAAGGTACAACCAGTGGTTCAGCGAAGAAGCAGGGCGGCAGCAATCAAGAGTAAAGCATCTGCTGAAGAAGAAGAGGAAGAAGAAAAGAACGAAGCAGAGGGATCTGGTGAAGGCGAAGAAGAGCAAGATGAGGACCCCATTGAACTACTAATCCAAAAGAGGGAAACAGTCGCGTATGACACCGAAGATGAAGCAGAGGGCAATGAGACCGCTGCCAAAAATGACACCGCATCCGTCGGCAAGGACGCTGGAGACGATGAGGAGGAGAATAAGATGACCGTCCTTGGGCAACTCCAGCTGAGCAAAGAGGTTGACCTAGCTTTCCTGGTCGACGTCACAGGCAGTATGGCGCCCTACATCGCGGGAGTGCGCGACAGTATCACCGATATCGTCCGGGATTTGCTCAATTCCTCGCTGAGCGGTGAAAACTTCACTACCGTTGAAGACCTGCGCATCGCCTTCGTCGGCTATCGCGACTTCGCAGACGAAGAAGACCAGTTCACGGTGCTTCCTTTCACCGAAAACGTGACCGAGTTCCGTGACTTCGTTCACTCTACTCCGGCCAAAGGTGGCTACAATATTCCTGAAGACGTTTTCGGAGGCTTGGAGACAGCCATGAGCCTTGAATGGGGTGACGAGTCCAGGACCAGACTAATTTTTCATATCGCCGATGCACCGGGCCACGGCTGCGACATGCACCTGCTTCCGTCCGACGATTTTCCAAAAGGAGATCCGAATGGACGCACCCTGCAGCAGATGGTGTATCGTCTGAGGGACAAGAATATCCAGTACTACTTCGGAAATATCACATCGGATACGGATACGATGATCTCAAGATTTTCTGAGGAGCTGGGTCAGCCAGTACGGACTTTTGATATCGCGGTGCGGGGGTCGTCCATATACGACGGGTACGGAAGTGGTGGGTATGCTGAGTTGGGTTCCGCCCCTCCAGCGGCTTCCAGATCTATCTACAAATCTGTCGTCGCCGCTGTCGGTTCATCTATTCGAAAGAAGTACGATAAGGAAAAAAAGCCATAAAATACCCTAATCCATGAAAAACAGTGACATTGACATGACATAAAGTCAACTGCGCCATAGGAAGTACAGTAAAAGATTACTTGACGTAGAATAGTCAATACTTATTTTTTTGCATTTTAGTGGCATTTTTTCATAGCAAATTAAAATTTTTGAATAGATAGTTTTTTACGTGTGTGCTTTAGTTTTAAACTTTGTTGACTTGTTGTTGCATGAATTAGTAGATAATTGATAAAATAGAAATAGCGACATTGTTGTTGACTTGTTATTGCAGTTTCTAGCTGAGCTGAATTGCTAGAAAAAAGAAAAGCAATAAAAATGATAATATTCATCATTTATTTGGTATACGGTATGTGGGCGTCTCTTCGTTTGCGTGAAAAGTAGTTTAGAACTGCAAAAGTCCATGATTGCGCGTTGGCGTTGGAGCAAGCGCGACGCGCGAGCGAACGACGGACGACGTGTACAGCACAGTGACAGTACATACCTTGATTGAGGCAGCGTGGCGAGTGGTTGAGTGTTCTCTTCCAACTTGACTGCTTGACGAAGAGGGGAGACGGTTAATTGAGGGGAAGCTCGTTGAAATCGCTGGCGATGAGCTCAATGCTGTCCTCTTGCCGTTCGTCGTCCGACGATCTTGCCGTCGTCAGCAACAACAACAAGATCGGTTCGTCGTCATCCGAGATGATTCCGAAGCTGGCCTTCAACACGCACCGATTCATCTGGTGGATCACCGGCTTCGATCTGGATGATCTGCTGCACAGCGAAGACTCGCGTCGACTGGCCAGTCGCAAGTTTCGTACTCGAATCGATCATCGATTCCATAACAGTAGCAGCAGTTGTTCGGCTTCCGCTTCCGCTGCTCCTCATCATTCCGCCGCAAGAGCAGACGCCCCTCCTGGCGGCAACATTGGAGGAGTGAAACACTGCTACTGGCGTCTCAACATTCAGAAATCTACGGCGGCGGACGGGCCGAGATTGCGTCTGCAGTGCTCTTTGCAAGACGGGAACGACGTGCTTTGTCTCATCCGCATATTCACAAAGCGAGGAGAACATTTGGTCGGCAGTTTCTTCAGGGTATGCAGCTCCTATGATTTGTTTGAGAAGAGAAATGGTTTCAAGAAGAAGAGGCGTAGCCTGCAAGCGTGTTTTTAGGGCTGAATCTTGACTTCGTTTCTCTTACCTTTTATTTGCCTGTATTTTTCATAATAGGGAAACAGTTTGGGATATGAGTTTTGTCGGACTACGTACTTATTAGATGTAGTGTTTTGCAGTTTTGCGAGGCTTCACGCGGTCAGGACGTGGAATTTGAGATTGGTCGTTCTGTGGCGAAAGAGCTAGATCGGCAATCTAGACGCGCCAAATCTGAGACACTGGTGGAGCTGGTACTCGTCATTCTATCCGGCTACGAAGACGGCACCAAACTGCGCCTGAGCGCTCAAGTAAGCTAGGTACTGTACATTGCAACATTCAGATGGCGGTACGAGTTTCAGGGTGAGGAATGTGAAACTAAAACGAAGTTCGGTTTGCCACTAAGCCGACCCCCCCCCCCCCCCCCCCCCCCCCGAATATATTTTATTCGTCACATGCTCAAACGAGAAATTACATCCATGGCTCATTCACATTGGAAGACAATGCGCTCGGCGTACGCCCGGCGCATCCATGGCTGCTCATGCCTTTGCGTGTGTCAAACCATGGACACGCCGAGCGAACGGCCAGCGCTTGTCTCCGAACTTGTGAATGCGCCATTACCCATGATTTTCGCAAACCCCCCAGGAAAATTTTCGCTGCGTACGGTCCACATATCGACACACATATCGACATTGTTGTTCGAGATGTGAACATGCGTTTTTCTATTCCATTTTGCCCCATTTTTTCAGATTCGTCAAAGTGACGCGAGCGCTGCTTCTTCCGTTTGTTCTTCTCCCACCTCTGCAGGTGGTCTGCCACTGGGTGGCTTTGTGCACAATGCGAAGAAAGCTTTCGAGTCTATCACGCAAGAAGACGCCAACCACTTCTCCGATGTCACCATCATCGTCAATTCTGCTGCTTGTGGCGGCGGAAGAGGCGACAGCGCAGACGAGAGCGACAGAGGAGAGAAACTGACGAAGTTCTTCTGCCATCGCTACTTACTGGCTCAAGGCTCGCCCGTGTTCTCTGTCATGTTCAGGTAGTTATGTCACGCCTTTTTCGAATTGATATTAGCGTGCGCAATGCTTCTGGTCTGGCCAGCGAGAATTTCGCTGTAATGGGACTTGTCCGTTCTGCGCAATTTACAAACGAATAGAAGTGCACGAAGTGGACAAAAATTTGCATTGTTGTGTTTGTCTTTAAATTTTTCGCAACGCGGACACAGTTCCTTTGGCGAACTCTGGACAGACTATGCAGTATTTAGCGCGACTGTACAGTATGTAATGTACGGTAGTGCTGGTGTACGCAACGCAGGCGTGTTTTACGTGCGCGAAGTGCCTCTTGCTTTGCAGTGGTGCGGACGGGAGTTTTGCGGAGAACCAACAACGCGAGGTGATGGTGGAGGATGTACGACCGGAGATTATGCGCGACTTCCTCCACTTCCTCTACACCGGCACCTTGGAGAAGCAGAAGGAGCCGCGCGCAGACGCCGCCGCGCACAAACAGAATCTGATAGAACTCATACATCTGGCAGAAAAGTATCAGGTAACTGCATCCTGCGTATTTGGGGTACCGGGGTAAGCCCGACCAAGGAGTAAATTCGGCCGCCTAACGGCCTTCTTTAGTTAACGGCCTTCTATTTGACCGGGCCGGGTGGCCGAATTTTCTCGGTTGCTACTTTGTGAGATGAGTGAAAAGAAAGAGAATGTGATGCAGGTGGAAAGTCTGAAGCAGCTGTGCGAGCTTCGTCTACTGGGCGAAGTGAACAGCGATGGGGCCAAGCTGAAGCATATGGTGGAGGATCTGGTTCGCGCGCACTGCTACCGACTGCACCGCCTCAAGAACGTGCTTCTTCGTCTGGTAGCGTGGCACGGAGACGAGTTACTGGCCGGCGCCCCGGAGCAGAGCGTGACGGCAGCCGCCACACCAGCGCCCCCTGACGTCGTGGAGAGGAATCAACTGTTGCAGCAGAACCCGGCCCTGCACACGGAGCTCACGCAGTATCTGAGCCAAGTGACGCATCACGGATGCGAGGAACTGGAGCTGGATTCCATGTCGGACAACGAGAGCAGCGGCCCGAGCAGTCTCAGCACTTGCTCCTCAAACTCCGACTTGTCACAAGTTGCGTAGGGACCGGACTACGTATGTCGCTTTGATTCCCATGCGTGCGTGCTTGTTTCCGCTTCAGACTTTGTGCTGACGAATTATAGCTGTGGCTTTCCCGCTTCGATTATTCTGCTACTATTCCATATTTTTTTCTGATTGATTCTTACAGCATTCCTACCGGTTCAATGCAAGAACAGGATCACGTTATTTGTACAGGTCACATGCGTCAGTCTTTGTAATAAAGCCTTATAGGGCATTGTAAGGCTTTGTAATAAGTTATTTCTTTGTAATAAAGCGCCTTTGATTTATCATGTGAGTGTTTGACGTATGTGAAACGAAACGTTCCGTCGTTCGCATTACTTTATCCATCTTTCAAGCTTGAGATATACGGTATGTATGTAGCCTGGGCGTACATTGTTTCTGTACTGCATTGCGTTACAGTTTTGGGTAGGAATGGCAACGAAGGCAAGCTCATCCGGTGTATGCACCGGAAGCTCGGATGTCAATCTTATCAATCTGCTGAAGACGTCCAACGTAAGTGGAGACTGGCTAGCCTGTCAAAGAGCTTGATGCTTTCAGTGCCCACGTTTAGAAAAGCGACGTCTGTACGTACGTACCTCGAAAAAGTACATGGAAGGTCACTGTGCGATTGCTCGTATTTCGGACAGCTTATCTGAACATGGGCATGTAATCTGCGTGCGCCTCCAGTGGTGAATAATGCGTATACGGACAGTTTGGTACTGTGGCTTTACAGGCGGCGGTGTCTGAATTGATCGATGGCTCGGTGTCGGGTGCGTGGTTGCTGGATATTTCGCCTTCGGCGGCTGTCAGCATCAAAGAATCGCCGTACAGCCAGGAATGGAATGTGAAGGTCTTCTCAAAGGTAAGTGTACCTACTAACACCTGTACAACTACACCATAAACTTCTGACAGATTATGTGTTGTTTGTCGGTAGAAGCCGCTACGCACCATCATCCTGTTTCACGCTCAGGACGATTTCGATCCATACACGGCCTTTCAACTCACGTCGGTCACGCTGACAGTGCCCGGGACGTCGGGGTTTAAGAAGCCGCAGGAGACGGAAGATGCGGGCGTATATCGCCAAGTGCCGGCCGCCTGCTTTCGTCGCGACGCCAGCTCAGGCTTGCACTCCTGCCACATCCCAACCGCCTTTCACAGCCGCCTCACCGACGCCAGCGCACAGAGGAACGAAGCGAAGAAGCAGCAGGCTCAGAAGACTGGCTTCTCCAGCGGCTTTGTCTACAGAGTGTGCGTCTCGTTCGTGGCAGAAGCGGCTGGCAATTACGAACGGACGCTGGTGTTCGACTGCGGGGACGCGCCGCCCTACTTGGGCATCACGCTGTGCGCAGACGCGGAGCCGGGAAGAGAAGACGGGGATCTGTCAAACAGCTCACTCCAGGATTCCAGGGTGAGGCATTATGTAACTATAGTCTGGCCAGAGGGAGTTGACTATGGGACTCAAGTCGTACTGCGTAGTTTGCATGTAGGCCTACTTCTGCTAAATATAGGAGTACACGAAGCACGGACAAATATCCGCAATTGTGAATCAATTTTACGCAACGCGCCTTGAATGTCTTAGCCAACTCTTACTGACCGTATCTTATCGTGCACGTATTGTACTTTGCGCTAGTTCAGTTGTTATGTTGCGTGATCGCAAGATCGCCCCTTTTTTCACGAGAAAAAGTATTGGACGGCTTGCGAAATCTCCGCATTCTCTCCTCTCAGTGAACCGACGATACTGTAATGACTCGTGTATAACCCCCCTTCGTGTATAACCCCCCCTCGTATATAACCCCCCAAATCGGCGACTAACGTCAATTGCACTCGTGTATAACCCCAGGGGTTATACACGAAGCATGCAAAAATCGGTAGAAATTGAAGGTTTTACTAGCATGGAGAGGTGTTTTTTAGCGTTTTCTAGCTAAAACAGAAGCTGTAATTGTCTTGTCAGGCAATTTTGAAGCACATGCCATGTCATAAAGAGTACAAACAAGCCTAAATTACCGAGGCGAAAAAAATATTAGGCTCTAAACCCCACTTTTGATAAATGCACTCGTGTATAACCCCCCTTCGTGTATAACCCCCTCTCGTATATAACCCCCCCAAATTGGCCACTAATTTTTTGACAACCCCATGGGGTTATACACGAATCATTACAGTACATCTGCAATCTGCAAGATTTCGCACGTTCGTTTCGTACTACCGGTTTTGCATCCGCCTGACGTACCATACGTACAGTATATGTGTCTCTTGTAGGATAAGTGGCGCGTAGAGCAGGAGGGCGACAGCAGCGGCGAGTATGCGTCCGCCAACGCATCCGTGGTGGACCAACACGACCTGCCGCCTTTCCTCCCGGATTCCTCAGACGTTCTGCTGGTTCCATTCTCAAAAGAGGAATCAGCCGCAGCGCAGGCTCATCTGACAGACTTGGAGAAAGAACTGCTGGCAGAGGAGAAGGAAGGGAGAAGGAGGGAAGAGAGCTCATCTGCTGCTCTCTCCATGTCCAATCTGTCGGAAAGTTTGAGCAAGCGCAACTACACTGGGCAACTGCTGACACTGCTGAGGATAGAAGAGAATACGCGGAAACGACTGCTGGAGGAGAAGAGCGTGATTGGCTACGTCCACCTCTGCTCCTCCTACCGTCTGCAGATAGGCAACGAGGAGTTGGCGCCCTCTTACTCTGCGACGGAAGGGGAAATGAAGCTGGCCAAGTCGGGAGAGCTCTTTGCCCGCTTGGCACTTAACGGCTGTCTGAGCGAAGATCACCCGGCAGGCAGATTGCTCGTACAACAGGCGGACACGGCCCACGTGCATTTCGAGGACAAGGGGAAGAGAGGGAGGGAGAAGCAAAGCTGGTACGAGTGTCTGATAGCCGACAAGACACGTGACGCCGTCTGGCTTCGCCTCTCTGCCGCCTGCGTCCGAGAATGCGGGTTGGCTCTGTCGGTCGAAGAGGAAGGCGTCTGCGGGCGGAGGGTGTCGGGTCGAGTTCGATTCCAGCTCAATCCTCTGCCGCTGGCAGAGATGGGCTACGCCCTGCGTCACTTGCCCAGTCTGGATCTGGTCTTTCCGGAGGAGAGACGCGATTTTCAGCGGCCTCGTTCCTCCTCCAATGCAGCTACCAGTAGTAAACAGAAGGGAGGAAGAAAAGAGGAGCAGCAGCAGCAGCAGACTGTTGGTGGCGTTGCGCTGAATCAGAAGCAGAGGACAGTGGTGGAGGCGGCGACGCGATGTCTGGAGGCGGATGAGGAGTGGCCGTCGCCCATTCTGCTTACGGGACCCTTTGGAACCGGGAAAACCTTCACTCTTGCTCAGGTGGGTATTCATTGTGCCTGTACCTACAAGTTTCAGCTTTTCTGAACTTGCCGCTTCAGCAAATGACGAACATAGTTGCTCATTTGAAAGAGGAGAGATCAAGGAATCGATTGGTAGAATACTTGTCTTTAGTACCCTACAGTACGAGTGTTGTGTAAGGATGTTGTATTTGTATCGCTGTTGTTGCAGGCAGCTCGGAAAATTCTGTCCGATGACCGCAGCTCTCGCCTGCTGATCTGCACACTGTCGAACAGTGCTGCGGATCTATACATACGTCGCTTCTTTTTCCGCTGGAATCGCCAAAAACGACTGCCTCGTCCTCTTCGGGTGTACTACGTGGGTCGCTGGCTGGCCAGCATTCCAAAGGAAGTGCAGCAGTTCTGCTGTTTCGGTAAGTTACTCTGGTACGATGTTTCTGTTATGGGCAGACTTGCATCGATTGTTCGTGTCAATCAAGTATAGAATGTAATTGTATGTCTTTCATGACCAGGCGAAGAGAAAGGTAAGGTAAGTGTCGGTGTATGTACGTGGGGGTGGGTGTGGTTGGTCAGCCGTCTACCTACTACTGTTTTATGGTAGGTTTGTTATGTGTTGTTGTGATATTTGTTGAGTGTCTCAAGATAAACGCCCTTGCTTTCAGAAAGCGCCTGTATTTTCGCAAGGGACTGCCAGATTTTTCTGCGCTCTTTTATATCTGAACCTGAAGACCGAGAGCAGGGGGAGTACTACATTTTGAGACACCCCATGTCCCAGTATGAGTAAATAATTCTGTAGGGTACTGTGGGGTAAACCCGGACACCTAAGCTTTTCTGAACTTTGCCGCTTCAGCAAATGATGAACATGGTAGCTCATTTGAAAGAGGAGAGTTCAAGGAATCGAATGGTAGAATACTTGTCTTAATCGGTCGTATGTTTGCTGAGATATACTAGGTGTCCGGGTTTACCCCCGTGTCCGGGTTTACACCACTTTACCCTATGTCATGCAGTATGCGTGTGTATGTTTTGAAACAACAGATGTGGTGGCGGATGCTGCGGTGTTGCGTTGGCCTTCGGATTTGGACGTGCGTAAGTCGCGGGTGGTGGTGACGACGCTGAGCACGGCGAAGTGCCTGGTGGGCAAGGTGGAGGCTGGCTGGTTTACGCACATCCTCGTGGATGAAGCTGGTCAGGCGGCGGAACCACAGACGCTGCTGCCTCTCTGCCTCGCCGGACCCAAAACACGCATTCTTCTGGCTGGCGATCCGCTTCAGGTTATCATCATAGTCCATCCAAAATAGTTGGGCTTGTAGGATTGTAATGGATCGAATATGAGCCAGTGATTGCCACCTTCGTTTACACTGTGTGCTCCATTCTTCCCCTTAGCCCAATTATTTATTTTTGGTCCATCAAGGAACGTGGTTGTTTTTTAAAAAAACTCACGCATTTCTTTTATTCGTGTGCAGGAGTGCCGTCAACCAAATGTACTATTCTGCGCAAAGCAAATTCGGGACACATGCAACCTAGTAGCTAACGGACTATAGTACGTATTTGCGGACAGCTGCATGTTATAAATATTATCTTTGTACTGTACTAGTGCGTTCCAACGTAAGTAGCTGCATGATTAGTTTGGCCAATTCTCTCAGGTGTTATTTTGCATGTGTGTTGCAGAGTGGGGCTGAGTGTTACTCTCAGGTGGGTCGACGTTGCGGTCTGAATTGCTCTTTGCTGGAGAGACTCTGGCAGAGTTATCCAGATGGACATCCTCATAAGATTCATTTGACAACCAACTACCGGTCTCATGAAACACTGCTCAAATTCGCCTCGAAGAACTTCTATCGCATGCCGTAAGATTGTATGTATTTCTTGCAACTGGTTTCATGTACCTATCTCTGCACTCATTGAAAGGAGTTGCAGGTTTCTGACGACATGCGAACTGCCGGCTTATCCGAAGAAGCACCCTATCTCCTTTGTGGTGACCCGTGGTATTGAACGACAGGACCCGAACAGCACTGCATTTTACAATTTCGCCGAGGTGCAGTGGCTTTTTGTACATTATTGCAACAAGAGCTTTTACCAAGGCGATAGCAAAAATATATAATCCCTGTATAGAGGAGAATGGCCTACGTAGTGAAAAAAACGAAGCAATCCCTGACTCGTTTTGAGGCCTAAAAATAGGATATCCTATGTTTAGAACATTTTATGTTTTGAAAATAGGACATAAAATGTTCTAAAAATAGGACATAAAATGTTCTAAAAATAGGATATCCTATTTTTAGGCCTCAAAACGAGTCAGTGATTGCTTCGTTTCTTTTCACTACGTAGGCCATTCTTCTCTATACAGGGATTATATATTTTTGACGATAGTGTTCCAATTTATAGTGTACGTACGTATGTACAGTAGATGCTTGGGTGTGTGCGTGTGTACAACATAGGCGTTGCGTGTGGCTGGTGTGGTGGAGGAGCTGGTGCGTGATTGGCCAGTGAACACGTGGGGTCCTGCTCGTCCGGCGGAGATCGGCGTCTTCTCCGTCTACTTGGATCAGGTGGTCCGCATTCGCAGTTTACTGAAGAAGCGCAATCTTGGAGATGTGGTTGTGGAGAGAGTGCAAAATGTTCAAGGTAGGCTACTTTTTTCTTTTGCCCTTTTTGTTTCATATAAGACTTATTCCGTTTGGATGGAAGGAAATGCGCTGAGTCGGCAGCCGTTTTTTCTTTCAGTGTAAATGACCCTGCCTACATGTACAATTTACTTGCCTTTATCACTATTGTGGATTGCATACATGCTGCAAAGGTTGTTTTGTTATTAGGGAAGGAGTTCAAGATAGTGGTGTTGTCGACAGTGCGTACTCTGCATACGTGCGATCCGAGGCAGGAGGTGGTCGGAGGAGGCTGCAGCGACTTCGGCTTCCTCAGCAGTCCCTGCTGGCTCAACACCGCCATCACAAGGGCCGAGGCCTTGGTGGTCACGGTCGGAGACGCAGCATCCCTCTGCTCCATTGGAAAATGCCGGTACAGCAATACCTTTCACTGCGACGTTCTGTATCTTGTTATGTATGGTATGCTGTTGCTCGCATACATACGTCCGTACGTTCAACAGCATGAAGACATAAATGGTTCTTTAAAATCCTTTAAAAAGGATCCTTTAAAAAGGCGTCGCCTACTGCGCCGTGGGGTATTTTCAGGGAAATCTGGCGGAGTTACGTGCGCGAATGCGACCGCGAAGGATCGCTGGTGGGCGCGGATTGGGAAGGGCTGCGTCGTCACACGGACAGCATTCAGAAACTGCTGGAGCGACGACAGGAATTGCCCTCCTCCCCCTCCGCCCCTTCTCGATTCTATCTCAATCCCTCTGCCCCCGAATTCCAGCCTTCCAGCAGTAGCCGAGGGACAACGACTGATGGCGGAGAGATGATGGTCGAGGCTCTTGTGAAGCTGCCGCTGCCAGAAGGCGAAGGCGAGGAGGTGGTGCAGCTGCCGATGAGTCTGGTGTTGCCGTTCCTGCCGGATGAACTGCGTTCCTTCTTCTATGGGCGTGTAGCGGCGTCTAGTGCGAGGGAGGAGGAGACGACAGAGGAAGTGGAGAGGAGCTCCTCGACTGCTGGAGGCAGCAGTGCTGGTGGCAGCAGGCAGAACGGCGGAGGCGGGGACAGTCGAAGCACTACGAGCAGCGGCGGCGCGCGAGGAAGTCCCTTTCTTCCTGCGCCTCCGCCTCCTCCCAACTACCCGCACGTCACTCCGCCTCCTTTTCCCTTGCAATCCCAAGTGGTTGTCATCCCGCCTGGATGTCCCGTGCCGCCGGGTATGCAGATGATTGGCTTCGGACCGCCCAGGGTCCAATCTCCGCCAGTGAGCGCCGCTGCATTTCAGCAACCGCCTATGAACGTGAACGCCCCCGTTCTGCATCCGCCAATGAACGGCGCTGCTCTCCAGCATCCGCCAATGAACGGCGCCGGTCTCCAACATCCGCAAATGAACGGCGCCGCTCTCCAGCAAATGAGCGGCGTTGCTATCCAGCATCCGCCAATGAACGCGCCCGCTCTCCAGCATCCGCCAATGAACGCCGCCGCTCTCCAGCAGCAGTCGCATCAGCAGGGACAGGGGGTGAGATTTGTTGCGCCTCAGGCTGCACAGGTGCAGCCACTCGCTGCATTTGGTCAACAACGCAATTACGACATGCTTGGCCTGCCATTGCAGCAGCTTGTCCCCGTCACCCAAGCCTACTATATGTGAAACAAGGGTTGGATGGAACGCTAATGCTCAGCGCTGCTCTAAGGAAATGTGGTAATAATGGTGTAAAATCCAGGTAGGCAGGTACTGTATGTACGTCATTCTAAGGCTTGCGTAATGTACTGTGCTGTGCATTGCATACATTAAATTATGTATGATTTTTATTGTACTACATGTATGTACTAATCTTCTTTCCAACGTATACCAATACACTTTTTTCATGTGTCTTGTGCTTTCCTTGTCGTTTGTGTAGCTAAATTCAATCGCTATCTCAAAAGTTTGATCTTTGCTATCTACGACGGCATAATAAAAAAAGTTTGTCCTTTGATGGCAGTTGTTGGTTGGTCGAAATCAGATGCCCAAAGCAACGTCTGAGCCCTTTATGGGTTTCTGGTTGACATTCTGCATTGTGCTTGGAATAATATAATTGGCTGGATGTACTACCTTGAGTTTGTTGGTGAGCAATGTGTTTAAAGCAGCCAATGTTCCCTGTTTTGCAAGGTACACAACACACACACAGCTAACAGCTGTTCAATTGTGCACCATGCGTATACGTGGAAATTTGGCAGCTAATAGATACGTCTGCATACATAGTGGTTACTACTAAGCGGGGTCAGTCTGGCTGGCCTGAACATCAATACGATTTCGTGCCGGGACCCGAAGCTGCTTATAACAAATTTGGAATGGTCCACTGTGCGTATAATATACGCACACCACACGAGATTGTGCTGATGTTCATAGGTACTCCCCAGACTGACCCCGCTTGGTTGGGTTACTGTAACTGAGAGAGAGAGCTGCAGGTATAGATGACCAACCTAAAGTGCGCAGCCCGCTCGAGAGTTGAGATTGGCCCGCCACGCGGCGAGTCGGAGAAACAGCGCTTCAGTACTGAATTACTCTTTTCATCAAGTTGGAATGCCATAGAGGCCAAATCAAGTCAAACTCCAATCATACATATACCCCAATTTTCTTCGATCTTTTCAATGGTGAGGTCGCCTTTAACCCATCCCCAACTGGTATGGCCAAAAATGGCCATTTTTCAGCTTTTGGACAAAAGTAGGGTATTTGGAGGCCTCAGGGCAATATGCACAGAGCCAGCCAAATGCTGCCTTCTCAAATTCCACCACCAAGGGTCCAAGCTTCGCACTGATGATGTTAACTCCTTCCCCACCACACTGGCAACCTGAGAAATTGAGGAAAAACTGCCTTTTCAGATGCATTTCTACCCAAGTATGCTCCCCCAGTGCAGGCAAGCAGAGAAAATTAGAGTACCCTCCCTAGTTTTATGTGTAGATTTCAA
This sequence comes from Epsilonema sp. ZAB3_2, assembly GCA_030247985.1. Taxonomy (NCBI): domain Eukaryota; kingdom Metazoa; phylum Nematoda; class Chromadorea; order Desmodorida; family Epsilonematidae; genus Epsilonema; species Epsilonema sp. ZAB3_2. The sequence continues at coordinate 7,612 of JASAMW010002172.1, read as the reverse complement.
AAATGGATGTGGCTTTTCCGTTTTCCAACGTTTAAGGCTTGATAAACCCGATTTTATGCCATTTTTATGATCGGTTGAGTAAAAAATCGGGTATATTAGGCTTTAAAAGTGAAAGAATTTAAAAATTAAGGTAATTTTTGAAATCTACGCATAAAATTAGGTCAGGGTACCTGACTTTCAGAATGATTACTTTTAGTTCACGTTTCGATACTGAAACACATGAAAATCGGGTTTATCAAGCCTTAAACGTTGGAAAATGGAAAAGCCACATCCATTTTTGAAATCTACACATAAAACTAGGGTAGGGTACTCTAATTTTTTCTGCTTGCCTGCACTGGGGGAGCATACTTGGGTAGAAATGCATCTGAAAAGGCAGTTTTTCCTCAATTTCTCAGGTTGCCAGTGTGGTGGGGAAGGAGTTAACATCATCAGTGTGAAGCTTGGACCCTTGGTGGTGGAATTTGAGAAGGCAGCATTTGGCTGGCTCTGTGCATATTGCACTGAGGCCTCCAAATACCCTACTTTTGTCAAAAAGCTGAAAAATGGCCATTTTTGGCCATACCAGTTGGGGATGGGTTAACGGCGACCTCACCATTGAAAAGATCGAAGAAAGTTGGGGTATATGTATGATTGGAGTTTGACTTGATTTGGCCTCTATGGCATTCCAACTTGATGAAAAGAGTAATTCAGTACTGAAGCGCTGTTTCTCCGACTCGCCGCGTGGCGGGCCAATCTCAACTCTCGAGCGGGCTGCGCACTTTACCAGGACCTACCTACAGATGACTGACTGAGTTATTTCTGCTTGCACTTGGTTTTATAATAGCCAGAGTCTTCTGTGCACTTCTGTACAGTCTTTGTGTCAGTGCTCTGCTGAGTTCTTTGAGCATGCTGTGCAAATTTGCTCTGCTTTTTCGTGCTGCGTCTTTTCAATGTCCTGTCCGTTTGAATTTGAGACGATTTTCTGGCCCACCACTTTGTTCGCCGTCGCCTTTGCTTGATTACTGGTCCGCCACTTTTGTCTGCAATTTGACGTTTTTTCTGGCCCGCCACTTTGTTCGCCGTCGTCTTTGCTTGATTTCTGGTCCGCCACTTTGTTTGTCATCGTCTTTGCTTGATTACTGGTCCGCCACTTTTGTCTGCTGACGATTTTCTGGCCCGCCACTTTTGTCCGTCTCTGTTCTCAAGCATGTCATTGAATTTTTCGCGCCAGATTTTGACGATTTTCTGGTCCGCACTGATTCTGTTGTCATCTTCAATCTGTGGGCCAGTGTGGGGCTCGAACTTGGATCCTTTGGATTCAAGAGTGCGCGCCTTAGACCATTAGGCCATAGCAGCATCAGCAGTAAAAAAGCCAAAAGTGGTATATAAAGCAAACGCTTTTTCCCTGTACATTTTATGTATGTGCACAATATTTTTGTGCACTGCATACACACCATGCACAGATAGATACTGTTTGCTGGGTAGGTGCGCGCGCCCCCAACCCAATATGCATTGCATACAAAATACAAATGCTACATTGTGTACTTCCTGTGTTTCTTTCTAGTACAGGTAATTCTTGTTAACCAAGGCTAACTTGGAGTGTACCACCAAACTGAATGTATTATGCAATGCATGCATGCATACGGACCAAGACTGTACAGAAGTGACAGAAGACTCTGGCTATTAGTAAAACCAAGTGCAAGCAGAAATAGTCATCTTAGGTAGGTCCTGGTAAAGTGCGCAGCCCGCTCGAGAGTTGAGATTGGCCCGCCACGCGGCGAGTCGGAGAAACAGCGCTTCAGTACTGAATTACTCTTTTCATCAAGTTGGAATGCCATAGAGGCCAAATCAAGTCAAACTCCAATCATACATATACCCCAACTTTCTTCGATCTTTTCAATGGTGAGGTCGCCGTTAACCCATCCCCAACTGGTATGGCCAAAAATGGCCATTTTTCAGCTTTTTGACAAAAGTAGGGTATTTGGAGGCCTCAGTGCAATATGCACAGAGCAGCCAAATGCTGCCTTCTCAAATTCCACCACCAAGGGTCCAAGCTTCACACTGATGATGTAACTCCTTCCCCACCACACTGGCAACCTGAGAAATTGAGGAAAAACTGCCTTTTCAGATGCATTTCTACCCAAGTATGCTCCCCCAGTGCAGGCAAGCAGAAAAAATTAGAGTGCCCTACCCTAGTTTTATGTGTAGATTTCAAAAATGGATGTGGCTTTTCCATTTTCCAACGTTTAAGGCCTAATAAACCCGATTTTCATGTGTTTCAGTATCGAAACGTGAACTAAAAGTAATCATTCTGAAAGTCAGGTACCCTGACCTAATTTTATGCGTAGATTTCAAAAATGACCTTAATTTTTAAATTCTTTCACTTTTAAGGCCTAATATACCCGATTTTTTACTCAACCGATCATAAAAATGGCATAAAATCGGGTTTATCAAGCCTTAAACGTTGGAAAACGGAAAAGCCACATCCATTTTTGAAATCTACACATAAAACTAGGGAGGGTACTCTAATTTTCTCTGCTTGCCTGCACTGGGGGAGCATCTGGGTAGAAATGCATCTGAAAAGGCAGTTTTTCCTCAATTTCTCAGGTTGCCAGTGTGGTGGGGAAGGAGTTAACATCATCAGTGCGAAGCTTGGACCCTTGGTGGTGGAATTTGAGAAGGCAGCATTTGGCTGGCTCTGTGCATATGCCCTGAGGCCTCCAAATACCCTACTTTTGTCCAAAAGCTGAAAAATGGCCATTTTTGGCCATACCAGTTGGGGATGGGTTAAAGGCGACCTCACCATTGAAAAGATGAAGAAAATTGGGGTATATGTATGATTGGAGTTTGACTTGATTTGGCCTCTATGGCATTCCAACTTGATGAAAAGAGTAATTCAGTACTGAAGCGCTGTTTCTCCGACTCGCCGCGTGGCGGGCACTAACTCTCGAGCGGGCTGCGCACTTTTGGTTGGCACTATACCTGCAGCTCTCTCTCTAGTTACAGTAACCAACCAAGCGGGGTAGTCTGGGGAGACCTATGAACATAGACAATCTCGTGTGTGTGCGTATATAACGCACAGTGGACCATTCCAAATTTGTATAAGCAGCTTCGGTCCCGGCACAAATCGTATTGATTCAGGCCAGCCAGACGACCCCGCTTAGTAGTAACCACTATGTATGCAGACGTATCTATTAGCTGCCAAATTTCCACGTATACGCATGGTGCACAATTGAACAGCTGTAGCTGTGTGTGTGTTGTGTACCTTGAAAACAGGGAACATTGGCTGCTTTAAACACATTGCTCACCAACAAACTCAAGGAACATCACAATTATATTATCCAAGACAATCAGAATTCAACCAGAAACCCATAAAGGCTCAGACGTTTGGCACTGATTCGACAACCAACAACTATAAAGGACAAACTTTTTTTATTATCCGTCGAGAAGAAAATCAAACTTTTAGAAGCGATTGAATTTAGCTACACAAACGACAAGGAAAGCACAAGACACATGAAAAAAGTATTGTAACGTTGGAAAGAAGATTAGTACATACATGTAGTACAATAAAAATCATACATAATTTAATGTATGCAATGCACAGCACAGTACATTACGCAAGCCTTAGAATGACGTACATACAGTACCTGCCTACCTGGATTTTACACCATTATTACCACATTTCCTTAGAGCAGCGCTGAGCATTAGCGTTCCATCCAACCCTTGTTTCACATATAGTAGGCTTGGGTGACGGGGACAAGCTGCTGCAATGGCAGGCCAAGCATGTCGTAATTGCGTTGTTGACCAAATGCAGCGAGTGGCTGCACCTGTGCAGCCTGAGGCGCAACAAATCTCACCCCCTGTCCCTGCTGATGCGACTGCTGCTGGAGAGCGGCGGCGTTCAATTGGCGGATGCTGGAGAGCGGGCGCGTTCATTGGCGGATGCTGGAGAGCACCGCCGCGCATGTGCTGGCGAGCGGCGCCGTTCCTGTGCGGATGGGGGAGACCGGCGCCGTTCATTGGCGGTTGCTGGAGAGCAGCGCCGTTCATTGGCGGATGCAGAACGGGGGCGTTCACGTTCATAGGCGGTTGCTGAAATCCAGCGGCGCTCACTGGCGGAGATTGGACCCTGGGCGGTCCGAAGCCAATCATCTGCATACCCGGCGGCACGGGACATCCAGGCGGGATGACAACCACTTGGGATTGCAAGGAAAGGAGGACGAGAAACGATTTGCGGCGAGTTGGGAGGAGGCGGGAGGCGCAGGAAGAAAGGGACTTCCTCGCGCGCCGCCGCTGCTCGTAGTGCTTCGACTCGTCCCGCCTCCGCCGTTCTGCCTGCTGCCGCCAGCACTGCTGCCTCCAGCAGTCGAGGGTCTCCTCTCCACTTCCTCTGTCGTCTCCTCCCTCGCACCAGACCCCGCTACACAGCGCCCATAGAAGAAGGAAACTTCAGTCCATCCGGCAGGAACGGGCAACACCAGACTCATCGGCAGCTGCACCACCTCCTCGGCCTTCGCCTTCTGGCAGCGGCAGCTTCACAAGAGCCTCGACCATCATCTCTCCGCCATCAGTCGTTGTCCCTCGGCTACTGCTGGGAAAGGCTGGAATTCAGGGGCAGAGGGATTGAGATAGAATCGAGAAGGGGCGGAGGGGAGGGAGGGCAATTCCTGTCGTCGCTCCAGCAGTTTCTGAATGCTGTCCGTGTGACGACGCAGCCCTTCCAAATCCGCGCCCACCAGCGATCCTTCGCGGTCGCATTCGCGCACGTGACTCCGCCAGATTTCCCTGAAAATACCCCACGGCGCAGTAGGCGACGCCTTTTTAAAGGTATCCTTTTTAAAGGATATTGAAGTTCGCATTTATGTCTTCATGCTGTAGAACGTACGGACGTATGTATGCGAGCAACAGCATACCATACATAGCCGGGTACAGAACGTCGCAGTGAAAGGTATTGCTGTACCGGCATTTTCCAATGGAGCAGAGGGATGCTGCGTCTCCGACCGTGACCACCAAGGCCTCGGCCCTTGTGATGGCGGTGTTGAGCCAGCAGGGACTGCTGAGGAAGCCGAAGTCGCTGCAGCCTCCTCCGACCACCTCCTGCCTCGGATCGCACGTATGCAGAGTACGCACTGTCGACAACACCACTATCTTGAACTCCTTCTCTAATAACAAAACAACCTTTGCAGCATGTATGCAATCCACAATAGTGATAAAGGCAAGTAAATTGTTCATGTAGGCAGTGTCCTTTGCACTGAAAGAAAAAACGGCTGCCGACTCAGCGCATTACCTTCCATCCAAACGGAATAAGTCTTATATGAAACAAAAAGGGCAAAAGAAAAAAGTAGCCTACCTTGAACATTTTGCACTCTCTCCACAACCACATCTCCAAGATTGCGCTTCTTCAGTAAACTGCGAATGCGGACCACCTGATCCAAGTAGACGGAGAAGACGCCGATCTCCGCCGGACAAGCAGAGCCCCACATGTCCGGCTGGCCAATCACGCACCAGCTCCTCCACCACACCAGCCACACGCAACGCCTATCTTGTACACACGCACACACCCAAGCATCTACTGTACATACGTACGTACACTATAAATTGGAACACTATCGTCAAAAATATATAATCCCTGTATAGAGAAGAATGGCCTACGTAGTTAAAAGAAACGAAGCAATCCATGACTCGTTTTGAGTCCTAAGAATAGGATATCCTATTTTTAGAACATTTTATGTCCTATTTTTAGAACATTTTATGTCCTATTTTCAAAGCATAAAATGTTCTAAACATATTAATATTTTTATTTTTAGGCCTCAAAACGAGTCAGGGATTGAATCACTTTTTTCACTACGTAAGCCATTCTCTTTTATACAGGGATTATATATTTTGTCTATCGCCTTGGTAAAAGCTCTTGTTGCAATAATGTACGAAAAGCCACTGCACCTCGGCGAAATTGTAAAATGCAGTGCTGTTCGGGTCCTGTCGTTCAATACCACGGGTCACCACAAAGGAGATAGGGTGCTTCTTCGGATAAGCCGGCAGTTCGCATGTCGTCAGAAACCTGCAACTCCTTTCAATGAGTGCAGAGATAGGTACATGAAACCAGTTGCAAGAAATTCATGCCGATCTCACGGCATGCGATAGAAGTTCTTCGAGGCGGATTAAAACAATCTTTCATGAGACCGGTAGTTGGTTGTCAAATGAATCTTATGAGGATGTCCATCTGGATAACTCTTCCAGAGTCTCTCCAGCAAAGAGCAATTCAGACCGCAACGTCGACCCACCTGAGAGTAACACTCAGCCCCACTCTGCAACACACATGCAAAATAACACCTCGAGAGAATTGGCCAAACTAATCATGCAGCTACTGGCGTAGAAACGCACTACGTACAGTACAAAGATAATATTTATAACATGCAGCTGTCCGCAAATACGTACTATAGTCCGTTAGCTACTAGGTTGCATGTTTTCCGAATTTTCTTTGCGCGAATAGTACATTCGTTCAACAGGCACTCCTGCACACGAATAAAAGAAATGCGTGAGTTTTTTTAAAAAACAACCACGTTCCTTGATGGACCAAAAATAAATAATTGGGCTAAGGGGAAGAATGGAGCACACAGTGTAAACGAAGGTGGCAATCACTGGCTCATATTCGATCCATTACAATCCTACAAGCCCAACTATTTTGGATGGACTATGATGATAACCTGAAGCGGATCGCCAGCCAGAAGAATGCGTGTTTTGGGTCCGGCGAGGCAGAGAGGCAGCAGCGTCTGTGGTTCCGCCGCCTGACCAGCTTCATCCACGAGGATGTGCGTAAACCAGCCAGCCTCCACCTTGCCCACCAGGCACTTCGCCGTGCTCAGCGTCGTCACCACCACCCGCGACTTACGCACGTCCAAATCCGAAGGCCAACGCAACACCGCAGCATCCGCCGCCACATCTGTAGCTTCAAAACATACACACGCATACTGCATGACATAGGGTAAAGTGGTGTAAACCCGGACACCGGGGTTAAACCCGGACACCTGATTATATCTCAGCAAACATACGACCCGATTAAGACAAGTATTCTACCATTGGTATTGCCCGGACAATCATCTTTCAAATGAGGTACCATGTTCATCATTTGCTGAAGCGGCAAAGTTCAGAAAAAGCTTTGGTGTCCGGGTTTACCCCACAGTACCCTACAGAATTATTTTCTCAATTATACTGGGAGATGGGGTGTAGCAAAATGTAGTACTCCCCCTGCTCTGCATTCTTACCAGGTTCAGATATAAAAGAGCGCAGAAAAATCTGGCAGTCCCTTGCGAAACTGCAGGCGCTTTCTGAAAGCAGAGGCGTTTATCTTGAGACACTCAACAAATATCACAACAACACATAACAAACCTACCATAAAACAGTAGTAGGTAGACGGCTGACCAACCACACCCACCCCCACGTACATACACCGACACTTACCTTACCTTTCTCTTCGCCTGGTCATGAAAGACATACCAATTACATTACTATACTTGATTGACACGAACAATCGATGCAAGTCTGCCCATAACAGAAACATCGTACCAGAGTAACTTACCGAAACAGCAGAACTGCTGCACTTCCTTTAGCAATACGTAACTGAACGAAGAACAAT
>JASAMW010002170.1:0-11568 GCA_030247985.1 Epsilonema sp. ZAB3_2 | reverse complement strand
AGGAACACTAAAATGGGGGGACTACCGCCTCCACAACACAAAGTGTCCAGCCTGGTCTTGCCCATATTTTGTAAAACAATCTGCCACGAGACGAGCTTTTAATTCATTTACGCCTTGTGCGTGCGCTCCGCTTCTATACGCGCTTTGTATGTAGCGAAGCGACACGACGGGCGCGCAACGAAGGAGCGTTCTAGGGGTACGTGCCAATTTTTGAAAAATATTCAAAAAATATAAATTATCTGTGGATGATTCTCTTCATTATATTGACAAATGGGATGACAGAGAAGAAGCGATGAAGAAAAATGCCTCGCAAGTGCAAGAGAAAAAAGAAAAAACAGCAGTAATTGTAAGATTTTCCTGACCTGCAATACCTGTCAGAAACTTTACGTTTTCCTGGCAACGCAGCAGCAGTAGTGGCTACAGGAAGCACCTTCAACCAACCCCCAGGACCTTCGATCCTTGTCATGAGCTGGAATTATTTCAAAGGATCAACAAGACTATGACAGTGGGCAAGAAGAAGCATGACAAACCCCCTCCAAAAAGGTACATGCTGCAACTCAAAGCATCACCCCCTTTCTACAGGGTTTTTTCCATAGACACTAAAATGGGGGAGGACAACCACCTCCCAATTCAGAGTTTCCAACATGGTCTTGCGCATATTTTGTAAAAATAACTTGCCATAAGATGATGAGCACATGATTTGCTATGAAGCAACTACTTTATGATGGCTACTACTATCATTTTAGTGTCTATGGTTTTTCAGCCTCAACTCCAATCACGAATGTTGTCATTTCTCCACTCCTAAAGAACCAATTTGATCCAAATTTTGTTCTTTGGAGGTGGCGATATGGCAATGTCTGTGATTGGAGTCGCGGCTGGAAAACATGATAGTATGGATATGGACGATTTGCATTGTCACGATTGTTGGTAAAATTTTGACCCCAATACTTGTTGAAACTGATCTGAAACAGCGGGGCCACCTTTCGATTGTGACTACCCAGTCTTAGTGCAAGTAGCCAATAGTCTGGCCACTGAGAGTTTGCTATGGAACTCAAGACATGTATAAAATAGAAAAGCAAATATGAACTTCTCTCCATGCTTCATGACTGTGCTCCTATTTTGCTGCTAAACCCTGTACATGCAAACTGTGAAAGAGTTTCATTGCAAACTGTTGGTTAGTTAGACTGTATAGCAGCTAAACAGACTTTAGTAGCCTATGCTGTTGCCAAGGAACTATTTGGCAGCCTTATGGATGCAACTTGATGCATTTTTGTTGCAGGTAAATTGTGGTGGACTCATCAAATCAAACTGTCCTCTGGCCCATGGCATGGCATTGGGCTGCACTCCTGTGATTCATTAACTGCCATCACAACAACAGTGGAGAAGCAAGCAGTCTTCATGCACCATGGATTCAGAAGCCAATATTGAGCTGGTTATTTGCCAGCTGCTGCAGGAATATGGCCTGTTGGAAGAAACCTCTGTCAACAAACTGCACTGTGGTAATGGGCACAATTTTGCAGTTAGACTGCTCTCAAAACTGTTCAACAGCATGGCCAAGAACAAGGTGATACTCTTGGCATCATTTGTTGAAGATGAACAGCATGTGGAAAAGGGTCATATTCCTATCATAACTATGTTTTGAAGCTCAAAAGTCAGAAAAGACAACTGTTATCTATTGAATATGGACATTTGATATGTATTGTATTTCACATGTTCTTTGTCATTGAATGGAACCCATGTGACTGCTATGCATGTTTTTAGGATTTTAGAGTAAGTTGATATGTGTAGTTCATATGTGAATTGAAAACTGTCCACCCTGAGTCAATTTTGCCACTATTATTGGAAGTGCATTGTCAGACCAGGTTGGACACTTTGTGTTGTGGAGGCGGTCGTCCTCCCCAATTCTAGTGTCTATGCTTGTAGGGTTTATTGGGCTGGTATATGGTGAAGTCTGGCTTGGATCCCTCTCAGAACACGAGAGCAGATGTACCAACGGTCAGCCATTACCGTTTGGCATCGCACTTGGGCTCAGCCGCTGTTCTTTACACCATCCTTCTATGGTCCGGACTGTCAAATTTGTTGACGCCGCATGATGTACTGTAACGTATGTACAGGGTGTCCCAAAATAAACCGGCCACCTTTCCGTGCATGTAACTCTGGAACGACACTTGAGATTTTCATGCGGTTTTTTTATTTTGTAGCCAAGGATTCAACTGAGATCTGTACAAAATTTTAGCTTCGTACACCCAGTGGAAGGTGCTCAAACACCTTCTTACTCCGGCGGTCAAAAACGAGGGTTTTTCTAACTGGTAGTGCCGATTTAGTGGTCTTTTCTGCATGGGTCCAAGATATAATTAGTCTCGTAATGAAAAAGAAGTCCCAAAATGCTAGGAAATGTGAATCTCATGCAGTAACCATAGCAAATGCATGGAACAGGGTATCTTGAAAATTAAGACCGAGATTTTTCTCCATACTGAAGAAAAACGTCGATTTTGAGTTTCGAGATTCAAACCGTCGTAATTTCCGAAGTATGTGGACTAAATAGCTGAAATTTTGTACAGATCTCATTTGAATCCTTGGCTACAAAATAAAAAAAACCGCATGAAAATCTCAAGTGTCTTTCCAGAGTTACATGTACGGAAAGGTGGCTGGTTTATTTTGGGACGCTCTGTACATAGATGTTCGTAGGCCTACGCTACAAGTTTCTTGGGTACGCGGTCCTGTCATACATACAATAACAAGTAGTTATGTCCGTGTTTATGCGATGCTCTTTTCAGCATACTGGTATTCGCAAGATCAAACTGCTGAGGGGACTTGCTCATGGCTCAAAAACATTCATGTTTCTTACCATCATTTGGGGTGGGTACCAATACGTCACAATTTCTACCAAGTCTTTCCTGAATCATTCCAGTATTGACGATGCCTTCAGGCGCATTTGTTGCGGGTTTGGATGCCGGACTAGTTTACAATTCGTGGCCGAAATTCGCGGACAAATGGATACCAGAGGATCTGTGGACGAAAAGTCCAGCCTGGCGCAATTTCACCGAGAATCCAACCATGGTCCAGTTGGTCCATAGGGAACTGGTAAGAAATTCGGTCATTGCAAGGCTCATTCACATACCCTGGGCGAACGCCCAAAAGTGGCGTTGACTATCCATGTTGGTGCCTGCCTACGCCATGTTCGTAGCCATTTGAACGAGCATTCATACATGGCGATGGCTCACTAATTCGAGCAAGTTTGTGTTACGACGACACGTACAGTGCGATATGAGTTGACTACGTAATGTATGCACATGTCTTTTCAGGCGTATACGACTGTTATGTTCATCACTGTCAGCTGGTTGATTGGGCGACGTTTGCCTCTATCACCACGCGCTTCCTTCGCTCTCACATCTCTTTTCGCAATGGCGTACATACAAGGAGGATTGGGAGTGTTGACCCTGGTGAACCATGTGCCCACCTGGCTCGCCTCTCTTCATCAAAACGGTTCCATGCTCCTGTTGACCTTTGCTTTTTGGCTTACCAATGAACTGAGACGTGTACCGAAATGATGAGTGAGTACAATCAACTGGAATAAAATATTGTGGGAGATGCCGGGTGATTTTTGCGAAATATTGTCACTCATATACCGTAATCCACAGAAAATTGTGAGAACAAATAAAGAACGGAGAGAAAGAGAAGGAGGAGAGGACAAAAGCGAGGAACAAGAACATCCTGCAGTGCAGTTCAGCGCTGAATTGCAACGTTCAGCATTTATTCGTGAACACACGATTCATTTCTTCGCAGAAGTCAGCCAGCGGAATATGAGCGGTCAGAAGGAACGGGATTCGACCAGTCCTCCATCTTTGAAGAGACCACGCGAGGAGAATGAAACCGCCTCCTCCCCTTCTATTTACGTACAAGAAGAAGGAGAAAAAGCAGCTGTTTCCTCCTCCACACGCGAAGACAGAGCAAGAACCGAGGAAGACGAAGAATTCGATCCTTGTGAAGTATCAGACGATGATGGCGTTGACGACGAAGCGACGTTGAACGAAGAAGAAGAGGAGGAGGAGGGAGAGGAAGAAAACGAGAACGAGGTCATGGAGCTTCAAGCGGTAAAGCTGAAAGGATTCTTTCCTCCTTTTACATGTATAGTCACCGGGACGATCAAGACCGTGCTTGACATTTTGTCGCTCCGTAGTAATCTTAGTAAATCTGGCATTTCTATACAAGAATAGCAATAGTGTTTGAAAAAGGGTCGAAAAGCCGGTTGCTATTCTTGTATAGAAATGCCAGATTTACAAAGATTACTACGGAGCGCCAAAATTGTCAAGCACGGTCTTGATCGTCCCGGTGACTATAGCAGACAGATAGGCCTATTTGCGACCGGTTACGATATGGTCTAATATAGCTGGGTGGACGATCAAGAGGGTTCTTGACAATTTTGGCGCTCCCGTAGTAATCTTAGTAATCGGGCATTTCTATACAAGAATAGCAATAGTAATCTGGCTTTTCGACCCTTTTATTGCTATTCTTGTTTAGAAATGTCAGATTACTACGGGATTGCCAAAATTGTCAAGGACCCTCTTGATCGTCCACCCAGCTACCGTATTTACCTGTGCATAGCCCCCCCCCCCCCCCCTATGCATATCCCCCCCTATGCATAGCCCCATATTGGCAAAACATAAAAAATGCCCTATGCATAGCCCCCCCTTATGCATAGCCCCATATGTACTGTAGGGTACCTGAACCTACCTACATAAGCTGGTCATAACCTACACATAGGCACTCCCACACCAAGCTAAGATGCCTATAAGCCTGCTTGGGCGTGTATTGTACTAGAATAACCCTGGTTTGACCTCAATTATGCCCTAAATAACGTGCTTTTGGCCTAAAAAATATGCCTCTGCGCACCTCTTAAAAACATAAAAAATGTCCTATGCATATCCCCCCCCCCCCCCCCTATGCATAGCCCCCCCCTATGCATAGCCCCATATAGGACCTCTCAATTTTTGCATAGCCCCATGGGGCTATGCACAGGTAAATACGGTATACGAGAGTTTTTCTTGGGGAAGTGACCGTCGCGGCAAAATTGTGAGTCATTCACGGATTTGCTCCTCGCATTACTTACGTACCTATTTTTCCTATGTTCAAATTGTGGACTTCTGCACCTCTGAGTTTGAAGGCGGTGAAGTCCACAATTTGATGAACCAGGTCCATTCTCCGGCATGTACATGTAATGGCCCATTCACGTTGGAAGGAAATTCGCTCGGCCTACGCCCAGCGCATTCATGGCTGTCCATGCCTTTGCGTTTGTCGAGTCATGGACACACCGAGCGTACGCCCAGTGTATGTCTCCGATTAGCCACTACGCTACGATAACAACACATTGGAACTGTATTTACACGTAGTATTGTATGCGCGTGGATGTATGTGTACGTACGTACATACGGTTGTTACTTTGCTTCTGTGTGCATTAGTAAGAATGCGGCTGTGTGTGATGAGCTGTGGTGTTGCAGGAAGGTGATTTACCGTTGGAGCAGCTGCTGGCCAAATACGGCATGTCTTCTGGGGACGCTCAGTCTTCTACCTCCTCTGCTCTACCCTCTTCATCTGCTTCTAATCGTGCTGCAAGAAGAGAACGCAGAACCAGAGCCAGACAAGACGATGAAGAACAACAACACAAAGCAGCAGACAAGAGCAAGAATGCAGAAGAAGAAGAAGGAAAAGAGCAAGTTGACCTCACTGCTTCTACAACCACAGCCACGGACAGCAGCAATAGGACGGAGAAAGGAGAAGGCGGACAAGAGATCTCCAGTAGTACAAATGCAGGGATTCGAGATGGCAGAGGTGAGTGCATAAGATCTTCTGACTTGCTTGACAGCCCGGTATGCACTTCAATTCTCAGCCCTCATAGGCCTTTCTTCATTAGGGCTAGAAGTTAGTTCAGATGAAGGACGACTTAGACCACTCGATGTGACGTTTGTTTGTTGGTGAACCGCGTGCTTTGTTTCAGCTTCGACAGCTGCGGATTCCTCATCTTCTGAAGAGAGTGGGATGGATCATGCGGAAAGGAGCGGCGTTGCCTCCTTGCTCCACTACATGGTTCAACTTCCAACGGACGAAGATGAGGACGAGGAGGATGAAGATTACGTTCCTCCTGAACTCTGGAAGAAGGAGCCGCGTATTGGACCTCAATATCAGATTCAGGTTTGTTGCCTCTTCTGTCCTATCTCATGTATGCCGTGCATGAGAAGGAGCGCCTTGTTATTTCCTGTAGGTTTCTCCTGCTCCTGAGCACGTAGGTAAGGAAAAGGAGTTGCAAACCGTGGGGACGCACAAAGCGCAGACAGAGGATTGTCTTCTTTGGACCCCGGAATCTATTCCGGAAAGCGATGGTAGGTTATAAGTACAGAGTGTCCCATAATATACTCCGGGGGTTTCCGCGCTTATAACTCTCGAGTTAAAGCTCAGATTTCAATGCGGTTTTTTCTGTTGTGTAGCCAAGGCTTCAACTTAGACACAAGCAAAATTTCATCTGCATAGCTTAATTGGTTATGGTTTCATTGACCCTCAAAGTGTTGGTTCCTTTTTCGCAGTTTCTCCTTCAGTATAATAGCGGTTTTGAGTTGAAATAGCTTCAATTTGAATTTACACGTCCAGACTTTCAACCTGGCGTCCACACATCAAGTTCTCTTGCAACTTTGACTGCTCTAAGTCACTTAGAACAAAATTAGCAAGGTTGATAGTAAACTATGCCAAAAAATATGCCGAATTTTGTTTATTCAGGGAAAAAGTCCATAGAAAAGGGGCGAAAGAAGGTAGCTGTTTTGAACCGGTTCCAATTGCAATAAAATCTCGAAATTTTGCCTGCATCTAAGTTGAAGCCTTGGCTACATGATGCAAAAAAACCGCATTGAAATCTGAGCTTTGGATCGAGAGTTATTTCTGCGTAAAGCCCCGGAGTATATTATGGGACACCCTGTAGTACGCGAGTAGTACAAACTTCATTGCTCTGATATGCGTTGCGTTATAGTGGTGCAATATCTCAAGGATGTGGTCTCTGTGCTACGTGAGTGGAATGACAGCAAGCGCAAAGAGCATAGCACAGGCAAGGGCGAAGCAGCTACCACACAGGAAAACGGTAAAGCTCGCGCAGGGCAACTTTCGGAGGCACTCGAAATATCTACTCTGCATGCTATGCTATTCGATATGGTTGGTGTAGGCGTATGCCCAGATGATATGGTGGAGTTGGAAGGAGCTGGAGCTGCGGAGGTGAGAGATGACGAGGACGCTCTCCATCTTCTCCTCAAGGTCAGCTAGTATCTGTGAATTGGGCGCCGAAACTTGGGCCCGTATGACGCTCCTCACTTATAAAGCTCAATCAATAATGGCACGACAAGTAAGGGGGTGTCAGTGTTGTTCTAGTGTGGCAGCGATCCATCCGCCGCCTTGGCAGAGGAGCGTCGTTTGTCCGCCGTCCTTCCGCGCGAAATCTTTGAAAATCGCCGGCATATGGACGCTAATGTGGATGGCCGCTTATCCACCTTGGATCGTATTCGACGCAGGATGGAAACACAGCAGTCATTGGCTGCTGCTGCAACTGCAGAACTGGAGCCTCAGCCATGGACAGAAGCAGCTCTAGCCATGTTCGAAGAAGGACTACGCGTCCATGGAAAGAACTTCCGGCTCATTCGACTCAACTACGTAAGAATTGATCATAGCTGTTGCATTGCAATCTACTGTAGTTGATCCACAAAAAGAATGCAAAGCCAGCGCTGCATGTCGAAACGGCGCTTGGTTCCGTTTTACGTGCGTGTAATGTGGTCTTGATAGCTGAACCTGACTGCTTCGTGTCGTGTTGTAGCTGCCGAGCAGATCTGTGTCTGAGCTGGTAGAGTGCTATTATCGCTGGAAGAAAACAGAGCGACACGACAGCTTCGTGCAGCGCGTTCGCTTCGAAAAACGCCACTACTTCCACAATCCAAACACCACGTAAGGAAGATAACCAGCCCCTATCCTGTTTACATTACCCATACTACTGCACTGTACCTACGTTTGTCACACGCTGATTGTTTGTTTAGATATACTACTGCATACGTGTACGTACAAACAGTATGTTTACAAGTACCTGAGTGTATGTACATATGTATAGTGTACTTTCTCGATACAGGTGGTATTCGCCACTTGCGCTAAGAATTATGGGTGGTAGACGCCTCTGCTTTTCAGTGCGTCCCCGCGGGTACCGATCAAAAAATACAAAAAAGCACTGAAAGAAAATCAAATGGGGTCTGCTCGCGACCACCCATTTTTTGCGCAAGTGTAGCGAATAGAGTGTGTTTGCAGAGATTTCATGGAGCAGTTTCTGGCGCAGATGGAAGGGAGTCCGCTGGCGCCGGCGCCTCTGCCGCAGGCCGCCGCAGCCAGTCATCCGCACTCCTATCTCACTCTCTCCATGCCTCATCAGCAGCCGGCCGGCCCTTCATCCTCCTCCTCCTCCGATCAGTCATCTGCGGCTCTTCTCCATCTGCCCTCCGCCTTCTCACCCACCAGTCTCCTGATTTCGTCGGATCGAAAGCATTTGCCCGGGGTGGCGCACAGTTCGCATTTCAACGAATGGGCGCGCCCGGATCTCACGTCTGCGGCGGCGGAGAAGAAAGGAGCAGCAGAGGAGGATGTGGCTCTACCGCAGTTGGACAGCGAAGCTGTACAAGAGCTCCTGGAGGCTTGATCACTCGAAAATGTACACGGTACTTGCGAGCTCACCCAGTGCATGCGAGCTTGGCTTGTGTTTGAAGCCAGTAAGAGTTTCGCGATTGAATTTGGTAGTTGTTACGTTTTCTGCTGCAGCACTGATGCTCGTTGTGTACACCCATATGGAAGGGTATGGTATATGGTTGTTCGGAGATGCTTGACAAATGGCCGAGCGGTAATTTGGAAGAAAAGCATAGCAGGATTGGAGGAAAAGGGTACTTAATATTGCGTTATCATAAAAGCAAAATTTCCGTTTGAGTTGATGGGTGTGTTTCTTCACCATTTGCTTGTTGGTCTTTATTATCTTGGGAGGTTAGAAGCGCTGGCTTTGTTTTTTTAGCTACATTGTATTGTTTTGTATGGTACGACTACGTATGCATAAGGTACGACATAAGTAAGTATATGCCTCGCTCTTCTGACGGCAGTACGTACGTACAACACCTGTATACTGTAATGCTGCAAAAAATTGTCAGACATGCGAAGATGACGATTGATTGCTTTGTTTCATTGTGTACAGGGGATTTCTTCAAGTATCCGGTGTGTTTTGTACTGTGTCTTGTATCCATGTGTGTACATTACCAACTTACTTATAGGTACTGTATGTACATTCTTCATACACAATATTGATACGTACAACGTCATGTATCTACATATGTGTGCTTACGTAGCATATGCCATGTGCGCTGCTAAGAAATGTCTGATATGTATAGAGATTGTTGGTCTGCTGCGTTGTTGGTTCACTGTTCGCATGGTATCCTTTACACTGCTAATAGATAATGGGTATTTTACTTCATGAAGTTCAAGATTGTGTGCATGCAGAACCTTCCCTATTTCGTTTCAGTACGTGTTTACTGAGAAATTTCCGTGGATATTATTCTCCAGTACAGGGATCAATGCTGTACCTCTGTTGCCAACTGAAGTATCTTACGTACGTCTCTGCGGTGCACCCCAAGTTATGTGTCTGCTACACTACGTACAATAAAAATCTTTTATGTCTCGATCACAGTGATGGCTGTGATAGAGTATCAGGCGATGACGCGGTCGCCACACGTATCACATGCTGCCTCTATTTTATTCTTTGATCATCCGTTACCCGTTAAGGTCTGCTCTGCTGCATTAGTTTTATGGATGGTCATGAAAACTTGGGCGCCTTCCGGTGGTATTGTGGTCTGTCTGCTTCCAGCTCCACCAGCTGACAGTGCCGACACGGACAGAAATTCTGAAACGCGAGGAAATGAAATCAGTTGACAGCGTTATTCATATGGAAGGCGCACCGGAAAGGTACACGTGTTACAGTACCATACGGATCGTAAATTTACGTTTTGTCATTGTCGTTTGCTGCTTTGGTTCTGCTGCCCTTTTCCTCGCACTTCTATAGTAACACAGTCCAGCCAGAATAGAGACAATGATGAGGATCACAGCCACAGGTACAACCACCGAACCCGCGATAATACTGCTCTTGTCATAGGCCAAGACTGAGGCCATAGAGGTCATAGGTCTGAGGTCATAGGCCAAGCTCTTGTCTTAGCAGCAGCAGCAGCAAGTCGTAGATTGTCATTGAGGTCGACACATTAGCACAGAAACTTCCCAGCGCATTGCAATAATTCATCTCAATTGCTTTTACGTGTAAAAAATGTTCTGGAGAAAAAACTAGCGGTGATGCGGAACAAGAGATAGATTATCGAGACTTTTCATTTGTAAAATATCGGTCATGATGAAGGATAATGGAGAAAAAGAATAAGTTTTGAGCAAAATAATATTCCTGTAACATAAAATAACATTTTTCTCATTTCTCACTGCAACTATTATAATCAATCGCTCGCAACTTCTAGCTTCTATGTATGTAGACTTGGACGAAATATTGTTTGCCTTACGGTGTTGCATAAGCAACAAATGCCACGCTGATGTTATAGCCTACATGTACAATGTACAGTATGTGCCTATGACCTACATATATTTTATTACATTACACACATACTGTACCACGTACAATATACCACGCCCATAAACCACACGTAGCTTGGGAAATGTTTACTTTAACAAATAATGGACAGTTATAGGTCGGTAGGTACTTTTGCAGGTATAGTACTTTGGCAAAGTAGTACCTTACCCCTGATTGGTAATACCTTATTATACATATGAAGAGTCCTGATAGTATTCTTAAATGTCGTGACGTGATCGCGTTGAATATTTCTTTTTTTTTGTTTCTGCTATATTATTTTTTATATTACATTTTATAGCTGAAATTTTCTTATTATGAGCAAATTCGAAGCAAAATTGGTCGCCTTCTCAATGGAGCCTTCTGTTTTTTATTGTTCTGGTAGAGCCTGCCTCGCCACTATGACATGCAGCAAATTATTTTGTGTAATTTATGATATCTCCCCTCCCGCAAGTAGGCCTATATGTAGCTGCCTCATAAATAATTTCAATTGTTTCCTTTTATGATTTAGTTTGTGACTCGGCGTTTTCATTTAATCTACTGTACTTACTTTACTTACATACATTATGTATGTACGTACGTACCTACATACATACAAAATATCATTATACTAAGATGTTCGGGTTTTTTGTCCGCGCTTCCACATTCTTCGTTTTGCACAATAAAATCTTCTTCAATAAAGAGTGGGCCTTTGTGGTTCGCCACCAGGTGAGCCCTGTTCTCCGGGTGTGCGCATCACGAAAAAACGAAGGCTGCTTTCTTACCAATATTAATGGGCACTCATTAGTTTGTAAGCTGTCTTTGGCTTTCGCCAATTTTGCGTTTTGACGAGCAGAGGTCTTTATTTTGTAAAAATATGAACAGTTAGGAAACTCTAAGAATTTTCTTCCAATTAG
>JASAMW010002169.1:0-12522 GCA_030247985.1 Epsilonema sp. ZAB3_2 | reverse complement strand
AGTATTTTTTTGTATAACCCGATATTCCCCTCGCGCCAAATGCTTCAAAAAAGCTTTTTTAACGCTGAAATAAGCAAGTATGGGTACATACCCCGATATTCTGCATAACCCGATACCCGAAAGCCAATATGCCGAAATAAGCAAGTATGGGTACATACTAGAGATGCCGCGATATATCGATATCGATATCGAATTAGTCGATATATCGAAATTTTTTCTGGTATCGATATCGATATCGTATCGAATTTTTAAATTTTGGAAATATCGATATCGATCTCGATATCGGTCTTTTTTCAAACAGCAATATCGATATCGATATCGTATCGAAATTTGGCAAAAATAAAATATCGATATCGATCTCGATATCGACCATTTTTTGCTCAAAAATATCGAAATTTTCATGCGTTTGCAGCGCCCTTTTTGGCAAAAAATTTGCTCGTTCTACCTATGATTCAGTGAAAATTTTCTGCCACCCAAGTACATACATGTACATGCATGTACTACCCTTGACAGGTTGTGGTGGTGATGTGGTACTGTAATGTTCCGTATATAGCCCCTCATGTATAGCCCCAAATCAGCCACTAATGTCATTTGCTTTCGTGTATAGCCCCTATTGCTAACCACAAAAAGCAAGGGAAATCAAGTGTTTTTGCGCCAAAAACAGCGTTTTTGAGGTGATTCAGTGTTTTTGAGGTGATTTTTGTGGTCATCAGTCAGTTGTCTTTGATTGCCAAACTTGAAAAATTGATTGTAAATTAGCTGAAAAAGCGTCTTTAATACTCAGAGCTACCTTCGCATAGTGTACAACAGCTTTATTGGTACGCTGTGAAGAAATTTTGATCTATTTTTAACCATTTTCAAAATATCGATCTCGATATCGAGTCGATATTCTGCCCAAAATATCGATATCGATATCGATATCGACCCTTTGAAAATTTTAGATATCGATATCGATATCGTATCGAATTTCCAAAAGTTTGTGAAATATCGATATCGATCTCGATATCGGTCATTTTACAAAACGTAGTATCGATATCGATATCGATATCGATTTTCTCACAGTTCTGATATCGCGGCATCTCTAGTACATACCCCGATATTCTGCATAACCCGATATCGAATATACCCCGAGCAAATTGGTGTCGACTTTGTTTGTATAAGCCGATCGGGTAATACACCAAACTTTACAGTACCCACGGGTCGTACGTACTGTATGTATGTACGTACGTCAACAAACGACTACATACGTAGAAGAGACAATGAGAGACACACAGTGACACATTTTAGCCCGATATTCTTTTACCAACCTTGTTTTAAAGGACACAAGACAAGACATGCACAGAATGCAAGCGACAGATCATGCAAGAAAGATGTCAAGCTTTTATCAGTTTCTAGTAGTGTTTTTCGTGCCAACAAAGATCAAATGAACACGCCCCAAAGCGCTTCCACCGCCACTTTCTGTATCTTTGCCACCATGATCTCCTAAAAAATAGAAAATCATGACAAAAATAACAGTCATGAGATAGAAGACTAGAAAGTTCAAGGCGAAAGACCTCATAGGCAAGTAGAGAAGTTAATAGTGAAAGGCAACAAGTGTAAAAAAGTAGGCTTAAACATGCTGTATTTTGTTGGTTGCAAATTGTTAGTTTACCTTCCTATCGTACCTAACCCTTGCCGTTGCCAACATTTCATTTTTGGCAAAAACTTTCAACTTATGTACGTACACAACTCACTGCACCACACTCAGAGAAGCAAAGCAACAGCAAGTATCAGTCAACATATCTTAACACTATAATGAATGCAGTAATGCACTCATGAACTCAAACATTCTGAGCTCGTGAAGTAAACTTTCAAAATTCCACATCACTCAAGCCAGCAAACAGCCAACCATACAAGAGATCTACCATTTCCAAGAATATATACGGTGTACATAGCTGCCACGCAAGGAGGCGATTATATGCAAATGTGAAAAGCAATCAAAAACGCAATCACAATCTAATTTCAAAAGTTTAATAGCAGCCAAAGAAAGGAGGGAACTAGATAGATTTATTCATTTTTTATTTATTTTTAGACAGGTCTTTTATTTTTGCCCTTGCTCCCCCCAGGCGGAAAGAGGAATCTGGAATCAGTTTCCCTCCTCGTGGTCATTGTCTCTGCCGCCTCGCACCAAAAACATACCGCCAACAAATCCGGCTTTCCATCTTCGGCTTGTGTCTGCACCGCCAGTTTTCCGCACGCCACTGCGTTTTACGCTCGTGTTCACTAGGCATAGCCTGCAACAAAAAAATGTGAAAATTCCCTGCATAATAACCTTACAATACCTTTAGGTGACATGGAGTTGGAATACTGGCTTCCCTGTCACGGTTCAAAAACGGAGGACACGTTTGCAGCCATCTCGTTCATACGCATTTCCCCCGTCACCCAGCAGCCTTTTTAGATCGCTCCTATGGAGCTCCGCGCCAAAGCCAAAAATAAAATTATTCCTAAGCCCAAGCCCAAGCCCAAACCCAAACCTAAGCCTAAGCCTAAGCCTAAGCCTAGCCTAAGCCCAAGCCCAAGCCTAAGCCTAAACCTAAGCCTAAGCCTAAGCCCAAGCACAAGCCCAAGCCCAAGCCCAAGCCCAAGTGCAAGCCCAAACCTAAGCCTAAGCCTAAGCCTAAGCCCAAGCCCAAGCCTAAGCCTAAACCTAAGCCTAAGCCTAAGCCTAACCCTAACCCTAAGCCCAAGCACAAGCCCAAGCCCAAGCCCAAGTCCAAGTCCAAGCCCAAACCTAAGCAGCCTAAGCCTAAGCCCAAGCCCAAGCCTAAGCCTGAGCCTAACCTACTGCCTAAGACCAAGCCTAAGCCTAATCCTAAGCCTAAGCCTAAGCCTAAGCCTAAGCCTAAGCCTAAGCACAAGCCCAAGCCCAAGCCCAAGCCCAAGCCCAAGTCCAAGCGCCCAAACCTAAGCAGCCTAAGCCTAAGCCCAAGCCCAAGCCCAAGCCCAAGCCCAAGCCTAAGCCTGAGCCTAAACCTACTGCCTACAGTAAGACCAAGCCTAAGCCTAATCCTAATCCTAAGCCCAAGCCCAAGCCCAAGCCCAAGCCCAAGCCCAAGCCCAAGCCCAAGCCCAAGCCCAAGCCCAAGCCCAAGCCCAAGCTAAGCCTAAGCCTAAACCTAAGCCTAAGCCTAGTAAGACTAAGCCTAAGCCTAAGCCCAAGCCCAAACACAAGCCCAAGCCCAAACGTAAGCCTAAGCCCAAGGCCAAGCATTAGCCTAAACCTAAACCTAAGCCTAAGCCTAAGCTTAAGCCTAAGCATAAGCCAAAGCCTCAGCCCAAGCCCAAGCCTAAGCCTAAGACTAAACCTAAGCCTAAGCCTAAGCCTAAGCCTAAGCCTAAGCCCAAGCTTAAGCGTAAGCCCTCGTATATTCCCCCCGTCCCCAGCCCAGGCAGCCCCCTAAGAGTAGATAGTTACCTATACGTACATACATAGGGGTGTAGCTCCATTGAAGATGAAGCGCCGCTATTGTTTTGACAGCCCCAGGGCCCAGGGGTTATGAATGAGAGTTTACATGTACATTTCTTACCCCAAAGCCATAAGAGCCAGGAGGAGAACGCAGACACCGAAAGCGGCCAGTGCCCAGTTGGGAATGTGACTGCGCGACTTCGGTTGACTGACCATCCGATCAGCTGAAAAGCAAACGAACTGCAAAGTGCCAACTTTGGCTTATTTACGAACTGTACTGGTACGAGGCATATACTATACTGTACATACAGCACATACTGCCTGGCAGGCAATGCCGTACCAAGAGTAAGAT
Source organism: Epsilonema sp. ZAB3_2 (assembly GCA_030247985.1). Classification (NCBI taxonomy): domain Eukaryota; kingdom Metazoa; phylum Nematoda; class Chromadorea; order Desmodorida; family Epsilonematidae; genus Epsilonema; species Epsilonema sp. ZAB3_2. The sequence goes on along the minus strand of JASAMW010002169.1, from coordinate 8,725 downwards.
GGTCCACAAATTGCTCAACCATGTATTCCATTGCCTAAGAACATAACAGAAATATTGGTACGCAGTAGAATTAATCTAAACAAGCCTAGTTTTCTTACGCGTACTCCTAAGCAAAGCATTACTCCTAAGATTGTACCGGTTTTAATGCAAGACCGTTCAGTTGAAAGTTGCGGTTCAGGTCATCAACAATGCGTTGCAGGGAATTGCTGAAAGAATCTTCTGGCTCCAGTTTTCCGATCCGTTGCAGCGTTGTTGGACCCAAACTTAGAAAAATTATCTACATACATATACATAAAAGCAGGCATGAGCAGAAAAGCTTCCTTCCACCAAAGAAAGAAGGTTGCGTAAGCTCAAGGCCTCAGCCTAACCCAATGAAATCACGCCGAATCATAAAAAAATTCATACCGGCTTTCTCTCCGAATATCCTCGTCGTAGGAGAAGCTAAAAGCAAGAAGAACGCGATGCAAAATCTCTCCTTTCATTTCTTCCAGTTTCGTTGTCGCTTTTGAACCCAACGTGTTTGTCTTGAATCTACCTTTAGTCTACTTTTTATTCCATTTCTATTGTCTGTCCGTACCACTTGAGGCCGTTTTCTAACGATCAGAAAGACGACGTCTTCACCGCAAGCAGCACCCAGTTGCCATCGTGATCGCAGAATATCTGCGTATTGTTGCCCGAATTTGGCCACGGAATCGGCGGAATTGAAACCGAACGGAAGCAGAACGGAGGAAGAATCGGCGGTTCTGTTGCATATTTGAGCACTGAAAATTAAATTATGAAGCCCCACAGCCAACATTACAAAACGGCTACATAAATATAAATAAATAAATAAATAATAGGCCTAAATAAATAAATAAATAAACAAAAATAAATAAATAAATAAATACATAAATAAAATAAGTAAATAAATAAATTAAATAAATAAATAAATAAATAAATAAATAAATAAATAAATAAATAAATAAATAAATAAATAAATTAAATAAATAAATAAATAAATAAATAAAATGCACTTACTCGATAAGATTATCAGAAAGCTGTCGATGTGGAAGTTTCAGCTCCCGCAAGAAAGCGAATCCAAATTTGTACCAGCAGCGATTGTGTGGCATTTCGTTGCAGATGCAGGATTTGCGATATTGTCGATCCTTGTTCATATAGGTCTTGTCCAGTTCGTCCACTATTTCCTGCACTAAAACGAAGTATGTCCATTCCTAAGCCTAAGCCTATGTCCTTTGCTAAGCCTAAGCCTATGCCCATTGCTAATCCTAAGCCTATGTCCATTGCTAAGCCTAAGCCTAAGCCTACCTATGTTCATTGCTAAGTCTAAGCCTATGTCCATTGCTAAGCCTAAGCCTAAGCCTGTCCAGTGCTAACCCAATAACTCCCGAATGGGACATATATGTCCCATTGGTACATCCCCTTACGAACTTCAAGAAGAAGCATATCTCCCCTTCTTTTCCGATTTTCACCTCCCCTTAATTTCGGCCGAATTTATGGTACATGTTTATCAAGTACTTGTGGTATGTGTCGTTATTTTTTTCGGATCAAAATTTCGCAGAGCACATACCGTAAAGTATTAGTGCTAAGCCTCAGCCTATGTCCTTTGCTAAGCCTAAGCCTATGTCCATTCTTAAGCCTCAGCCTAAGCCGTCCTTTGCTAAGCCTAAGCCTAAGCCTAAGCCTATGCCCATTGCTAATCCTAAGCCTATGTTCATTGCTAAGCCTAACCCTAAGCCTATGTCCATTGCAAATTCTCAGCCTATGTCCTTTGCTAAGCCAAAGCCTAGCCTGTCCTTTGCTAAGCCTCAGCCTAAGCCTATGTCCTTTGCTAAGCCTCAGCCTATGTCCATTACTAGCCTAAGCCTGTTCCTGTTCCTATGTTGTTCATTGCTAAGCCTAAGCGTATGTCCTTTGCTAAGCCTAAGCCTTAGCCTATGGCCATTGCTAAGCCTAAGCCTAATGTCCATTGCTAACCCTAAGACGTCTGCCAATGTCCACTGCTATGCCTAAGCCTATGTTCTTTGCTAAACCTAAGCCTAAGCCTATGTCCGGTGCTAAGCCTAAGCCTATGTCCTTTGCTAAGCAAGAGCAAAGGTCCATTGCTAAGCCTAAGCCTATGTCCTTGCTAAGAATAAGCCTAAGCCTATGTCCATTGCTAAGCCTAAGCCTATGTTATTTGCTAAGCCAAAGCCAATGTACAGTGCTAAGCCTAAGCCTATGTCCATTGCTAAGCCTAAGCCTACGCCTATGTCCGGTGCTAAGCCTAAGCCTATGTCCATTGCTAAGCTTAAAGGGGAACTTTGTGCGGAAAATTCGGGGTAAGGCTACACACATATCATTAGATAGAGCATAAAAAATGCTGCAAAACGCACCAAGTCCCATCCCTCTACTTGCCTCATTCTTGAGTTACAGGCAAAATACTGATCAGTGAGCCAGAAACTCAGCTTGAGAGCACGTAGCTCGCTAACCACTGCACCAATCTGAAAAATTTTTCTACCACTGTGTGCTCCGTTTGGTGTTCTACCTTTTTGTTGTATAAAGTTTCGCTGTATCTTCACTGCCTGTGGAATGGGAGGCCAAAAAACAGGTGGCGTTGCGCAGTTTAGCACATATTTCGTCCATGACTGTAACTCAAGAATGACGCAACGTAGAGGGATGGGACTTGGTGCGTTTTGCAGCATTTTTTATGCTCTATCTAATGATGTGTGTGTACGTGTAGCCTTACCCCGAATTTTCCGCGCAAAGTTCCCCTTTAAGTTTATGTCCTTTGCTAAGCCAGCCTTTGTCCATTGCTAAGCCTAAGCCTAGTATGTCTATTGCTAGCCTATGCCTATGTCCTTTGTATATACCATTCCATAATAATTATCAAAGCCTAAGCAGCTAAGCTACTATGTTCATTATCTAAGACTATGCCTATGCCCATAGCTACGGTATCCTCTCCCTTACATTCGGACATGCTGACGGAGGACTCAGGATCACAGAAACCGTATCGCTGAATCGACGGGTCGATAATGCGGCACTTGGCAGCTTCGGCCGGCATCGGATATGTGCAAGGGTTGCCTTGTCCGAATTTTCCGAACAAAGTTTCCATTAGTAAGCTCTAGCAAAGGACATAGTCCTAGGCTTAGGAAGGAGCATAGGCGTAACTGCCAGGCTTAGCAATGGACATAGGCTTAGGCTTAGCACTATTACATTGGCTTTCCATTAAGCAAATAACATAGGCTTCCAGGCTTTGTAGTAGAGTCTTCATCGGCTTAGGCTATCTTGCACAGACATAGGCATAGCTTAGCATGGACCTTTGCTCTTGCTTAGCAAAGGACATAGGCTTAGGCTTAGCATCGGACATTAGGCTTAGGGCTTTAGGTTAGGCGAGAGAACATAGGCTTAGGCATCCACGTGGACATTGGGGGCAGACGTCTTAGGTTAGCGATGGACATTAGGCTTAGGCTTAGCATTGGCCATAGGCTAAGGCTTAGGCTTAGCAAAGGACATACGCTTAGGCTTAGCAATGAACAACATAGGAACAGGAACAGGCTTAGGCTAGTAATGGACATAGGCTGAGGCTTAGCAAAGGACATAGGCTTAGGCTGAGGCTTAGCAAAAGGACAGGCTGTAGGCTTTGGCTTAGCAAATGACATAGGCTGAGAATTTGCCAATGGACATAGGCTTAGGGTTAGGCTTAGCAATGAACATAGGCTTAGGATTAACAATGGGCATCCAGGCTTAGGCTTAGGCTTAGGCTTAGCTAACTGAGTAACTTAGCTTAGGCAAAAGAATAACTTAGCGCCATACTTACATATACCTTATACAAATTTGATCCAAAAATAACAACCATGCACAAGTTGATAAAATATACCATTAGTATTACCCAATGGGACATATACTTCCCATTCAGAGTTATTAGGCACTGACAGCTTAGCTTCCACTTTAATAGACATAGCTAGGTTCACAATGGACATCATAGGCTTAGGCTTAGCACAATTGGACATTAGATTACAATCAACCATCACTTCACTTAGCAAAGGACATAGGCTTAGCTAAAGACATACTTGGGTTTAGGTGCAGATATTTGGACAAGATCAACATATCACAAATACCTATTTGATTCACTTATTTGTTGCCACATAGCTAATGATCTATCATCATGCATTTATTTATTTTAATTTATTTATTTATTTAATTTATTTATTTATTTATTTTATTTTATATTTTATTTATTTATTTTATTTATTTATTTATTTATTTAATTTATTTATTTACTTATTTATTTTATATTTTATTTTACTCTCTTTTCTTTTCTTTTCTTCTGCCAATATATTTATTTATTTACTCTAATGTAACAATCTTTTCTAATGTTCTAATGTAATTTATAATTTACTCTAATACATGCTCAAATATAGACTATAGATTCATTTACTCTCTGTGGCTTCCCACATTCATTCATTCACAGAATATTTTCTGCCATCACCAATGCAGAATCATGCTTAGTAAGCATCATTTATTTAATAGTAAAGACACTAATGGGTACACCAGACAATAAAAATAAAATAAACAACTAAAGGTAACAAGCATTAACAACTAAGTAAAGATTCCTTTCTCTTTTAGCTTCTAAACAAGGATATGGGAGAAAGCCATTAAATTTTTATGATTCAGCATGAGTTAATTAGATTTGACTAAGGCCTTGAGTTACAACTTCTTTTGGTGGAAGGAAGCTTTTCTGCTCAGTGTGCTTTTATGTATATGTATGTAGATAATTTTCTTGGGTCCTAAACACTGCAACAATGTGAAGCCAGAAGTACAGCAATTCCTCAACGCATTGTTGACCTGAACCCACAACTTCAACCTCTCAATTGTTAGATTGATGCTTTCTTGGGAGTACACATCAGATTCTAGGCTTGTTAGATTAACATTACTGGTCTGTTTATGTTCTTAGGCAATGGAAATACATGGTTGAGCAAGATATGGAACTACTCTTGGTACAGCATCTGCAGCAGTATGTGCTAATGTACAGTATAGTCTGCCTCAGTACCCAGGTACAGTTAATTGACCAAAGTTGGCACTTTAGTTGGTTGCTACAATCAATCCTGGCTGGATTCAAACTGGAGTGCCGCGGTGCGGTCCCAACTTCAACTGGCCAGGCTTAAGATCCTCCCTCCTGTGGCTTCCAGTGATGTTACATGTGAACTCTATACCCTGGGCCCTGGCTGCAAATGCCACACACACACTTCAACAGAAACTACACCCTTATGTATGTACATTATAGTAACTATCTTAGGGGGCTGCCACTGGACAGGGGATACAAAGACTTAGGCTTGGGCTAGGCATAGGCTTAGGCTTGGGCTTAAGAGCTTTAGGCTTAACTGTAGGCTTAAGCTAGGCTAGGCTAGGCTAGGCTTAGGCTCATGCTTTGGTTGGGCTTAAGCTCATTTGGGCTCACTTGCTTGGGCTTGGCTTGGTTCCACTCATCTTACTAGGCTTGACTGCATTAGCTTAGGCTTAGCTAACTTGACTTAGGCTAACTTGGGCTTGACTTGTAACTAACTTGGCTTGGGCTTTGACTTGACTAAATTAGATTAACTTAGCTTGAGCGTACTGTAGGCAGTAGTCTTGGCTCACTCACTAAGCTAACTAACTAACTTAGCTTAGGCTGTAGGTCTCTAACATGAACTAACTGACTAGGCTGGACTGGGCTGATATTTAGGCTTAGGCTTAAGCTAAAACTTAGGCTTAGGCTTAGGATTAGGCTTAGGCTTGGTCTTTTAGGCAGTCATTAGGCTCAGGCTTAAGGCTTGAGAGGAATTAGGCTTAGGGAAATTAGTATATAATTTGGGCTTGGAATTAGAACTAAAAACTAAAACTTTGACGATGTTGAGCTTAGGGTTAGGGTTAGGCTTAGGCTTAGGTTTAGGCTTTAGGCTGAGGCTTAAGCTCCACTTCCACTTCCACTTAGGCTTAACTACACTAAGCTAACTAACTTAGCTATGTAGCTTACTTAGGCTTAGGCTTAGGCTTAGCTAGGCTTGACTCATTCACTATATTTATTCATTCATTCACTTAGGCTTAGAATAATTTATTTTTTGGTTAACCAAGACTACCATGAGGCAATCTCAAAGCTGCTGGGTGACAGGAGCATGCATATAACCAAGATAGCTGCCAAACCTGTGCCTACATTTGGATTCATCCAACAAACCATTCAACTCCATGTAGCCTAAAGGTATTTATAAGGTTATTATGCAGATTTTCACATTTTGTTGCCACCTCTGCCTAATAAACACAAGCATTAAACACAGTAAGTCAAAAACTGGCCATCCAACACAGCCCAAAGATGGAAAGCCAAACCTTGGCATTATGTTTAATTAGAAGCACACAACAATGACCCACAAGGAGGGAGACTGAACTCCGCCTCAACAAGGCAAAATAATTATAATAAAATAAAATAAATAATACATATCTCACTATATTTAACTATATTTTTTGAAGTAATTTACTTTGATATTTGATATTTATATATTTTATATAATCTACCTATAGTATATTTTTGTACACTATATTTATATATATATTTTACTCTCTGTGGCTTCACAGTATATTTTAGCTAATTTTTTTTTCTGCCAAAATATATTTACTCTAATGTTCTGCCAAAGATAATTTACTCTAATGTTCTGATATTTACTCTAATGTTCATCCATTATATTTATTTACTCTAATATAGTATATTTATTCATTAAAACTGAACTGCCCAAATTGAAATGTTGGCAACAGCACAAGGTTGACAAGTAGGAAGGTAAACTAACAATTTGCAACCAAACAAAAAATGCAGCATCTTTAAGCCTATTTTTTTAGCTATTATTTTTTTTAGCTTATTTGACTTCTCTACTTGCCTATGAGGTCTTTCGCCTTGAACTTTTCTAGTTTTTTATCTCATGACTGTTATTTTTGTCATGATTTATTATATTTTAGGAGATCATGTGGTGGCAAAAATTGCAGAAAGTGAAGGTTGAAGCGCTTTCAGCGTGGTGTTCATTTGATCTTTGTTGGCACCAAAAACATGGAAAAACTAAAAACTGATAAAAGCGTTTCTTCTTTCTTGCATGATCTTTTGCTCACTTCCCATTCATACCTCTGTCTCACGTCGATTCAACGAGAAAAGTTGGTGGGCAAATATCGGGCTAAAATGTGTCACTGTGTGTTTCTCTCATTGTCTCTCTCTATGTAGTCATTTGTTGGGCGTAACCCACATACATAGGCAGTACGTACAACCAGTAGAAAGTACTGAAATTTTTCGTGTACTGTTCCCGATAAGCTTATGCAAACAAAGTGGACACACTTTTGCTCAGATTTATATTGAATATCGGGTTATGCAGAATATCGGGGTATGTACTAGAGAATACACAAACTGTGGAGTTTGTGAGAAAATCGATATCGATATCGATATCGATACTACGTTTTGTAAAATGACCGATATGAGATCGATATCGATATTTCACAAACTTTTGGAAATTCGATACGATATCGATATCGATATCTAAAATTTTCAAAGGGTCAATATCGATATCGATATCGATATTTTGACAAATCCGACTCAATATCAATATTTGAAAATGGTTAAAAATAGATCAAAATTTCTTTCACCGCTACCCAATAAAGCTGCTCTATTTATCAAAAGGTAACTCTAATTATTAAAGACACTTTTTTCAGCTAATTTACAATCAATTTTTCGAGTTTTGGCGATCAAAGACGACTGACTGATGACCACAAAAATCGCCTCAAAAACACTGATATTTTTGGCGCAAAACTAATTTCCCTGCTTTTTGTGGTTAGCAATCAGTACACGAAAGCAAACCAGCATTAAGTGGCTGATTTGGCCTACATAAAGATATGCTGGGACATTACAGTACCACATCACCACACAACCTGTCAAGGTAGGGTATACATGCATGTACATGTATGTACTTGGGTGGCAGAAAATTTTCACTGAATCATAGGTAGAACAGCAGATTTTTTGCCAAAAGACACTGCAAACGCATGAAAATTTCAATATTTTGAGCAAAAATCGATTCAAATTGCAAAAAAATCAATATCGATATTTTATTTTTGCCAAATTTCGATACAATATGAATAAATATATCTTTAAAAAAAAGACAAATATGCCGAGATCAATATCGATATTTCCAAAATTTAAAAATTGGATCAATATATTGATACCAAAAAATTCAATATGGATTCATCCAATCAATCGATATATCGCGGCATCTATAATATTACCCATACTTGCTTCTTCGGCATATTGATTTTCATACATTATACAAATATAAGATAGCCCATCTTGCTTATTTAGCATTAAAATTTTTTTTGAAGCATTTGGCGCGAGGAGATATGGGTTATACAAAAAATACTACAATCAAATACTACTGGGCCCCACGCGCTCACTACAGTGCACCAATTACAAACTTATTTAAAGTTTGTTACGTGGTCACGGGCTCGTTAATATTTACTTTTCTCTGCTATTGCGAAATTTTAAAACAAACAAAACGAAATGTCTTAACATAACAAACAAATTGTGGCTATTTGTACGAGCTGTTTGCGGCATATTGACTTCGGTATACGGGTTATACAGATATTAAGATTATGTACCCATCCTTGCTTATTCAGCGTTAAAAAAGCTTTTTTGAAGCAGTTTGGCGCGGGGAATAGGGTAGCAATGGTGGTGGTGGTGGTGGTGGTG
>JASAMW010002167.1:0-19777 GCA_030247985.1 Epsilonema sp. ZAB3_2 | reverse complement strand
CTTATCCGCTAAAGTGTGAAAATGGACGTTTTCGTCCATCTACAGGTTATTGTCTACAATCACCCCATCTTTTCATTCTGTAGAGGACACCTTGTCTACACGTATTGCCTACATTTTTTTGTTGGCGCCTACATGTAGATGAAATTGTCATCTACAGTCCATTAACGTAGATGATATTTTGGAACTACAAATTTTTATTTTGGAACTACAAATCTGACTCTTTGTTGTGTAGATTATAATGTGTTTCTGGCGAAGAAGGGTGGCATATCTCATCTACACGGACTTTTCCTTCTTTTTCTCTTTTCTTTCTCTCATCTACATGAAGGTCTGCCCTTCTCCCTGTAGGCAGGAACTTTGTTTCTCACCACAGTCGGATGTAGATCGAATTTGAAAATCTGTAGATGAAAAAAATTTCATCTACAACCTCGTGTAGATAGAATTTTGTTTCCCGCCAAATCGACTTTGGGAAAAATTTGTAGATGAGACGCACACTACATAGTTTCATCTACAACCACTTTTGTAGACAAGATCGACGTAAACTTTAGCGGATATATACATACACGGTGTCTCATAATAAACCGAACACATTTCCGTGCCTGTAACTCTGGAACCACACCTTAGATTTTCCTGCGGTTTTTTGTATTTAGTTAGTAGCAAAGGCTTCAACTTAGATGTGCACAAAATTTTAGCTTCATATGCCCAGTGGAAGTGCTCAAACACCATCGAGGGCGGTCAAAAAACGAGGGAGAGGGATTATCGAACGGATAGTGCCAATTAGGCATCTTCTGTGCATTATCCATGAATAAAATTAGTCTCCTAATGAAAAAAGATGTCCCAAAGCAAAATGCGAGGAGTGCCACCATAGCAAACGCATGAAACAGGGTATCTTCGAAAATTAAGGCCGAAATTTTTCTCCATACTAAAGAAAAACGTCGATTTTGAGCTTTGAGGTTCAAGCCGTCACAATTTCCGAAGTACGTGGACCAAATAGCTGAAATTTTGTTCACATCTAAGTTAAAGCCTTGGCTACTAAATACAAAAGACCGCATGAAAATCTAATGTGTGATTCCAGAGTTACATGCACGGAAAAGTGTTCGGTTTATTATGAGACACTCTGTACATACCTCATATGGCGGCCCTGCATGAAATCTGAGTACAGCAAAATCCGGATCATCGCAAGGAATAAGGACGAAGGTTGGAGGATCTGTCGGGTCCAAAAGATCCGGATAGAAAATCTGCAGAAAATGAAAGTCATGCACAAAAATATTACACTTGACAATGTGGACTATCAATTAGCGAAAAATGATGCCAATAAGTACGTACATACATTAAATTTGTATCCTTGCACAATTTTCGGAGGCGGATTATCCAAATCGTAGTGCGTCTGATTGTATTTGTTCCATTCGAAGCCCTAGAACAAGCACATATCAATCAATTCTCCATCCTGCTTTCATAAGCGTGTGCGCGATCTTTCCACTCCATCATATGCAGTAGAGAATGAGATCCTGTCTTATCATCAGTACTTTACTTTACCGTGTGCACTCTGTTGAAGTATCTCGGTTTCCGAGGTCTGTACTTCTCCGACCACAAGTAATTCTGCTGTTCCAGCGGCACCTCTTGACTGAACTGGCGTTCGTCCTGTCCCATGCCCTTCTTCGCTTCTGCCTCCAACGCTGCCTCAACCTTCAACATACACACGTTTCCTTTCAACAGTTTCACAATTGTGGTAGTCATCCATCATCATACTGTAACATGGCGGCAAGGCAAGTATTGCGTGCGCATTGGTGCCTCTCTTCTTCTGCTTATCCCTTTACTTTATTATATCCAAGTGCATAGCATAGGTGGATGCAAAGAAGATGAGTGCATACTGTACCATCATGTACAGTACGACATTAGAGGAGTAAAGTCTGACCAGTAAGAGTTGGCAATGGCATTCAAGGCGCGTTGCGCAAAATAGATTCACAATTGCAGATTTTTGTCCGTGCGTCATGTACTCCTATTTAGCAGAAGTACATTACAAACCACGCAGTACGACTTGAGCCCCATAGCCAACACTCTCTGCCCTAAAGCCATTCCGGGCTTAATGTCTAATTAACCAAGAAGGCCTAATACTTATTGTGTAGGATTCCGCGGCAACACAAGAACTCCTAAAATTTAGGAGTCTGAACTTTCTCTAGTAGTTCTTGCTTTATTATCGGAAAATAATATTGAAGTAGCATAACATAACATGATTTTGTTTCTTTTCTTTTTTTCGAATGTTATGCTACTTCAATATTATTTTCCGATAATAAAGCAAGAACTACTAGAGAAAGTTCAGACTCCTAAATTTTAGGAGTTCTTGTTTTGCCGCGGAATCGTACACAATAAGTATTAGGCCTTCTTGGTTAAAGGCGGGGGGTAACGTTAGGGTTCCAGCTTGAATTTTCAAAAATGCACACCACCATTGAATAGAGAATTTTTTTCTGCCCATATGCGTCATATGTCAAAAAGTTGTAGCTATGACCGTTTTTGAGTAACATAGGGTTTTCGATGTCACTTTCCCATAGCTGTGGACTATTGAAATCCCATAGTTGCGTTTTTGCTGTCTGTCGTGTTGATGGCGCAGTTTATGAACAAGGGGTATGGACAGCTCCAGCTGACCCTGAACTCTGTTTTTCTACCATCTTTCATTCGACTTCAGCATAGGAATGATCATAGTCCTTTCATCATGGTCCACAAGAGCGTGAATATAAACTGCGCAATCACGATGATTGGTAGTAAAACGCAACTATGGGATTTCAATAGTCCACAGCTATGGGAAAGTGACATCGAAAACCCTATGTTACTCAAAAACGGTCATAGCTCCAACTTTTTGACATATGACGCATATGGGCAGAAAAAAATTCTCTATTCAATGGTGGTGTGCATTTTTGAAAATTCTAGCTGGAACCCTAACGTTACCCCCCGCCTTTAGACATACTCTAAGCCCGATATTGCTTGATGGTGACCAGACTATAGATACAGTACTACCTTCTTTTCCAGACTGATGACGCCAGTTTGTCTGAGTTGCGCGCGTGCGAACTCGAGTCGTCTCTTGTCCTCGTCCGGGTCCACGATCTCCGTCCCCAGTGGCACGTCGTCCTCTCGTATGTAGGCCGGACTGCGACGCTGTCGGTCGTACAGATACGACATCTTCGCCATCCGCTCCTCCCCAGTCATCTTTCTATAACACAAGACACGAGCTTATCCTCATTCCTTCCTCACATGTAGGCTAATCAGTAGAATAGGCACACCAAAATTTAGGCTTCTACATTATGCCCAATTTTAATTGGGAAAAAAGGAAACTTTAATTGGGAAAAAAGGAAACTTTTTAAAAAAAGGAAACTGTGGACGGTAGCCATGCCTATTTTACGCACCAGTGGCCCTTTGCAGCTTCGCAGCAGTAAAGGAGAGTATCTATGCATCTGGCAACCCTTTTGCAGCTCTGGCAACCCTTTTGCAGATTTGGCAACTTTTTGCGCATCTGCCAATCATTTTGAGCATCTGGCAAAAATTTGCACTTATGGCAACCCTATCGCAGAGTTGGCAACCCTTTTGCAGATCTGGTAACCCTTTTTTGTGCATAGATCTGGCACCTGTTTTGTGCATCTGGCAACCATTTTGCACATCATCAGGCAAAAATTGCGCATGTAGCAATTCTTTTGCAGGCCTGGCGCCCCTTTTGCGCATCTAGCAACCTGGCAACCCTTTTGCAGATCTGGCAACCATTTGCACATTTCGCGCTTTAGCCTCGTGCACTTTTGGGCGTGACCGTTTGCAAACACTCGCGGAAAAACCTGCGTCGTTTGGTTTCTGCGAGTTTTTAATACTGCAATATCGATTATCGATCGATTATTGGTTATCGGCTGATCAGATCAAAAATCGAAGGCCTTCCTGGCGACCTCAGGGTCATACGCTATCGAAAGAGCCATTGCCGAACAATGTAGCTGCAAAACTGATGAGTCTACAGTGAATCTGCGCACTTTTAGTACTGAAATATCGATTATCGATCGATTATTGGTGATCGGCTGATCGCAGGGTCATACGCTATCGAAAGAGCCATTGCCGAACAATGTAGCTGCAAAACTGATGAGTCTATAGTGAATCTGCGCACTTTTAGTACTGAAATATCGATTATCGATCGATTATTGGTGATCGGCTGATTAGATCAGAAATCGAAGGCCTTCCTGGCTACCTCAGGGTCATACGCTATCGAAAGAGCCATCGCCGAACATTGTAGCTGCAAAACTGATGAGTCTATAGTGAATCTGCGCGCTTTTAGTACTGAAATATCGATTATCGATCGATTATTGGCGATCGGCTGATCAGATCAAAAATCGAAGGCCTTCCTGGCGCCCTTGGGCTTATAAGCTTTCGAATGAGCCATTGGTGAACGCTGTGGCTGCAAAACTGAGTGAGTTTATCGCATCACAGACAGACACACACACACACACAGACACACACACAGCGCTCCTATTTGTTAGTAGATATTATGTATTGTTACGTATTGCGTCAGTATGGCAATAGCGTCCGATGCCAGTAGTGTACGTACGTAAACTACTAGTTCTAGGTATGTAAGGCGAGTGTAGCCATCTGTCCTTGGACCGGTCCCTGGTGGGGTTGCCTAAGTCCGCAGCCGTGACCGAGGGTAGCGGGTTCGATTCCCGTTCGGTCCTATTTCTCTCCCCCCCTTTCGGGGCCCGGCTATCGCCGTACGGAACGCGACACGTCACAGTATACACACGTACTCTAGGGTTACTCTGGCTTACTCCCAGGCGACTTCTCCGTCGGTGAGTGCTTGCTTGGCTTCCTCTGCGGCTTCCTGTTCCTCGGCGGTGGGTCCTTTCTTCTCCTCCTCCTCCTCCTCCACTCCCTGCTCTCTCTTCAACTTCTTCAGTTTCCGACGCAGTCGTTCCTCGTGCCGATCTCGAAGACGAGCCCGAGCCATGTGAGCCTTCAGCTGTCCTGTACGCACATACACCAAGCATACTCGTCAGATAATGCACATTTCCTACTGTACTGTAGATATTGCGCCGATTTCCACCCAGGAGCCGTTCGTTTTGCTGGACCACAGTGCATTTGTAGACCTCTACGTAATGCTGGACCTACACAGCGGTACACGCAATATAGAAAGTACGGCGCACACATACGTAGAGTTGCGGCGCCATACTTTGTACTGTACATGTAGGCCCAGTATTACGCAGAGGTCTATAAATGTACTACTGGGGTCCAGTAAAACGAAATCTTCCGGGGATAGACATACTGTATGATATGTAGTACGCACGTAGATGGAATAATAAGAGCCAAGATCTCTGAGGTCGCGTTCAGATTAGCGATACGTTCGATGTACCGTACGCCTGAAACGGTCCATGGTTGACTTACATACTTCTCGCGGTGCAATATTGCTCACGTTTCGCTAATCTGAACGCGGATTTGCCCAAAGCAGAACAAAAAGTGGTAATAGCGAACCAGAATGTCGGCGCAAAAGGTAGTTTTAAAAAAAATATTACCGCATCTATCCAATGCAAAGTAATGCCATAACCGACCACATAGACGGCCGCTTGTCCACTTCAAATGGGTTACCACGTGTACCGTATGTACGTACATACGCATTACCATGCCATACCATACCATGTACATACCTATAATACGGCAAGTGTACATCCATACAGTACGTACCTAGCAGCGACTCCCAATAGCCGACGTCCACTCCTTCCTGTTGTCCCTTGATTTTTCTCATAATTTCCGTTTCCAAGAGAGCCAGCTCTTGATGGTTCTTGCCTCTGAGTATGCCGGCCACGTCTCTGCGCACGCTGACGTGTATGCCTTCTCTTCTGTCCGCTTCCCTGGGGTCCGTCTGCAGCTTGCGCAGTTTGCTCAGCTCATCCTCCGCGATTATCGCCAGATCCTTCCAGTACTCCTCGTTCTCTCCCTTCTCCAACGCCCGATACACGTTGATGTCCACAAGCAAATCTTCCAAGTCACGAATACCCAATCCGTTCAGATAGTGATAAGGCTCGTGCATTTCAATGTCCAGCTCGTCCTGTTCAGCGTCCTCTTCCGCTTCTTGTATGTACTTGGCCAGCAGATCGATCGCCTTGGCGCGTCGCTCGCCAATGCGAATCTTGGAGCGGATTTTGGCCTGTTTCAGGTGGAAGGAGTCCTCCTGTTTCTCCCACTCTTTGAACTGATCAGCCTCCTTCTCTCGTCGCATCAATTCCATCTCTTCTCGCTGCTTCTCGCGTTCCTCTCGCCTTCGCTTCGCCTTCTCCAGCTCCTCCCTGTTCTGAAAGATCCGCTCCTTGTTCATGCGCTCGATGTCCTCTCTGCTCGCCTTGTCCAAGCCTTCCTTCTTGATCTTCTTCGTCCACACAAAAGTCTCTGTGAGCTGAGCATCACCGAAAGGGTTATCCGTGTTCGTATAGTCCATATGCTTCACGTCCCAGCCAAGCTGCTCCTTTCTTTTGTTCTCCTTCGCCAACTTCTTGGCCAATCTTCGAGCTCGCTTCTCCTCAGGTGTTTCAGCAGCCTTCATAGCCTCTTTCTTCCGTCTTTTCTCCTCCTTCTGTCGCTGTCTATCCGCCTCTAGTCTCTTGTGCAATTTCACGTCCTCATCCGAAGAGCTGGAGGAAGGAGAGGAGCTGCCTTTTCTCTGCTTCTTCTTCTTCTCCTTTTTCACCTTCTTCTGCTTACGATCGTTGTCCCGAGAAGAGCGGATGGATTCTGGCTCTTCTTTCTTTATCCTTCTTGTCATGGACGGGGAATCCTTTCTGTGTTTGGAGTAGGAAAAGCGACGAGGAGGTGAAGGAGAAACGGAGTGTACTTCACGTTTGACCATCGGACTTCTTCGCCTGGAGAAGGAGGAAGATGAGGGGCCGGCGGCCGTATCCAAATGCTTCCATTTCCTCGGCCCTGGAGATTTTCTCCGACCTTCGGGAGAACGATCACGCCGCGAAGATCGAGGTGAACGCGCCATTTCGCTCGATATTTGGCTGGTTCCGCCTTTCCTTTGCCTTGTGCTCTTCAATTCTGTCTGTCTTCTGCTATAATGAATGCATAGCATAACATGCGATGAGCGTGTAGGTGTACTGTTACGTACATAGACTTGTACATACTAGAGGTGGGTCGATATCATCATTTTGGAAAAACGATATTCGATACGATATCGATACCACTAAAAAAATTCGATACGATATTCGATACGATATTTGGAAAAAAGTATCGTTTTTTCGATATTCGATATTCGATATTTTTTGGACAATTTTTTTATATTCGATATTTTGCTGTTGCAGCTCATATTGCTGCACACTTGCACATATTTACATAGTGTTCGTGTTACAGTATGTACTGTACATGTACATGCACTGTAGATATAGCAAAGCAGTAGTACATTAGGCAGACTCAAAAGCCAGGTATACACGCCGTTTGCATGAATGTATGTATGAACTATGTAGTGTACGTACAGTACATTCATATGTATGTACGGTATGTGCATGTGCCCAGCATTAGGCTTCATTCAGGCATTCGATTCCCTGCAACTGCATGTGTTGATGGTTGAATTTCTCCACTTAGGTCCATTTGATCATTCCTCATGACACCCAAAGAGCAGTACAAATTGCCCCCAGTACAGAAGTAGGGATAGAGCTACACAAAAGTGTGGTTGGTGACCCAATTTTTGAGGTTCGAATTGGGCTCCAATAACGCATCAGACATTAGCAGACACTACTTCTGTCACTAGGACAGCGAATTTTTGTTCTCCTGGAAATGGAATTGTGGCACCAAAACAGGGGAAAAATAACAAATTGGTCAACATTTTTGGTGGGGGTGAGTGTAAAAAAATCGATACGATATTTTGCAAAATATCGAATCGATACGATATTCGATATTTTTCAAATTGCAAATATCGATTCGATACGATAATCGATATTGCCCAAAAATCCGATATTTTTCGATATTCGATACGATATTCGATATTATCGACCCATCTCTAGTACATACACGAAAACCAACGCAGACTGCGGTCGTGTAGTCCTATAATTTTTACTACAGTAAGAGTTTAGAAGTTAATGTGCAATTTTTTGTATTTTGTGGCATTTATTTTTGCAAGTGCTATAAACAAACAATGCAATTAGCGCAGATGACTGGGACGGCCACCTCGCCACCATAGAGTAAGATAAAAAATAGATGAATCTTGACCTGAAGCAAGTCAAATTTGAGTCATTATTATAATTATCCTTCCACAAAAACGGTTGAGCAAATAATAATACGACGAGCAAATTGATACAAAGCACTGTAATATTGCTGCGGGACAATGGTAGACCGGCGGGCGGATCGATAATGCGTTGGTCATCTCTGGTTGAGCGTCCGTATAAAACACGTTAGTAGTGGACCGACAGGGAGGGAACAACATGCGTGCGGCAGACCGATGGGCTGGGTAGGGTAGCCTTCCCTTCCTTAAGAAACGTTTTCTGTAGCGGTTGCATAGTACGTGGAAGGGGGGTACTTTTTGTAAATCGAGATAATATGCCTATCGGATTCCCCATCAAAAACTGCATATGTTGATGAAGTTATAGGAAAAAATTTGTTCAGGCATCATCGAGATATTCAAGGGTAAAGGTGGGCAGGTCCCATTTTTGCCGTTTTTCAACGTTTTTAGCCATATTTCAGCAACCGAAGGGCTTAGAGGGCTACAATTTGGTACACACATACATCCCATAGGGACCCAAGTCTGGACCAATTTTGAGCGCAATCGGCCACCTGTGTGGCGAGATATAGCGTCACAAAGTGCATTTCTGTATATTTTGCACCTGTTGCAAATTTAGTTTTTTGAATACCACGGCGTGAATACATGCCCTGCACGGGGTAAAATTTTGACAGCAAGTAGAGAAGGGTTAGGCCTAAAAACTTTAGTACTACCGCAAAAAATCTCTATAATTGGAATTGGGACTACAGTCCTCTCGAATAGTGAAAAATACAGCAAAAATTTTCCCGCCTTTTTTATTTTTCAAGATAAATGAGCAATGCCACCAAACATTTTCCTCGAAAGTAGCCTATCTTATGTAGAATTTGATGTAGATTTCAAAAATAAAATTCTTTCTCCCAAAAAATTTAACCCCTAGCATATAATTTTGCAAAAGTAGTATATTTTTGTGAATTTTGGGTAAGGGTTAAATTTTTTGGGAAAAAGCAATTTTATTTTTGAAATCTACATAAAATTCTACATAAGATAGGCTACTTACAAGGAAAATGTTTCAGTGGCATTGCTCATTTATCTTGAAAAAATAAAAAAGGCGGGAAAATTTTTGCTGCATTTTTCACTATTCCAGAGGACTGTAGTCCCAATTCCAATTATAGAGATTTTTTGCGGTAGTACTAAAGTTTTTAGGCCTAACCCTTCTCTACTTGCTGTCAAAATTTTACCCCGTGCAGGGCATGTATTCACGCCGTGGTATTCAAAAAACTAAATTTGCAACAGGTGCAAAATATACAGAAATGCACTTTGTGACACTATATCTCGCCACACAGGTGGCCGATTGGGCTCAAAATTGGTCCAGACTTGGGTCCCTATGGGATGTATGTGTTTATCAAATTGTAGCCCTCTAAGCCCTTCGGTTGCTGAAATATGGCTAAAAACGTTGAAAAACGGTAAAAATGCGACCTGCCCACCTTTACCCATGAATATCTCGATGATGCCTGAACAAATTTTTTCCTAAAACTTCATCAACATATGCAGTTTTTGATGGGGAATCCGATAGGCATATTATCTCGATTCACAAAAAGTACCCCCCTTCCGCCTATACTACAGGCTACTCTCAATCCTTACAGAAAACGTCTCTTAATTGCTCGCACAACTCATTGCACACAACAGGCAGGAAGGGCGATGACAAGATAACTGGAAAGCCCAGCCCAAGGAGTGACCAGAGAAAATAAACGCCTCTCCTCCATCTACCATTATCTCGAGGCTATTATACACAGGTAGCGATCGATGATATGTATGTGGACTAATGTAGAAGTACGTAGGTCATGCATAGCATGACAAGTTGAGGATCCCACGACGAAAGAAGAGGTTTCATTGAGCAACAGCATTGTTCTTGAGGCTGGACCCAGCAGAATTTGAGGATATCTGTTCACCAGAGTTTTCTCGAATCGACGAATGAGGCCCATTGGATTGACTTTCGACTAAAAAACTCTAGATTCACAAATCACTGCAACAACTCTCATGGTTCGGCTGAACGAATGAGCCTCATGCGGCACAGAGCAGTGTGTTTTAGCCCCTATAAGTACGACTGCGACTATCCGTGACTATCTGCGACTATCTGCGACTATCGAATAGTTTCTGAGCTTGTGGTTACGTTGAACCTGTGCTAGTAGTATTTTTCGAGCCCGCCTTTGCTCCGCCGACTTTCTGAAGTCGCCGCTGACGTTTCTGCTGCTCCACTAGCTTCTGTTTTCTTCTGAGCTTCATCTGTGCTGCGATGAACACCCGCCGACATCGGATGACGCGACACTAAAAAGAGACAGACTACCCGTTACCCTCAAATAAAAAAAAACCGAAATCCAAAACATGTCCATTCGGATGGTGTGAATATACCGTACCCTGCTACAGTCGCATCCTTTGAACGGGCACTGTTTCTTGTGGCCGAGAGAGGCGGAGTCAATGCCATGGGCAGCACAGAGGGCACAGTTGGGACGCTTTCTTCTGCTGATGCCAGGAGATAAGGCGCGATCATCCGGCGAACTTTCGTTGACTTTCTTTGGGGCGGCGCTATTCCGACCTCGGGCATCCGTTGCCATAGTGCCGTTGGTTCAGTGGAAAGGAAAGAGCAACGGGGAATTATTTCAGAATTGATATTTTTTATTGAATTGAGCAATTGACTACATAAGCAGGAACAGTTTTTCGAAATTTTCAATTGACAAAGCGCGGCAGGCGACAGTGTGCGACATATTGCAACATCAAGAGACCGCCGCAGCCAGAGTATGTACTGGCACTGCAGGCATAGCCAGGGTCGTTCCGATTTCAACTTTGAACGATCGGGCAAAAACCAGTTGTTTTTTGGCATCTTCAACGCCGCCAACCAAAGGTTTGATACATGGTACGAGGCCTAAAAAACTCGCGAAAGACGGAGACCCTGTCTCGCGCGACGCCATTTGTCATGCGCCGTTTTTTGCAGCCAGTCGTTTTTCTTCCGCAGTTTGGTGTCTCTGCTGTTGTTTCCAACTTTGGTTGGTCGACATCGGCAGGCAACGAAACACAACTGTTCTTTCGAGCACCACTTACTCCGCTCCGCACTTGCCATAAACAGGGGCGGATGGAAACACGAAAGAGCAACACCTGCGCGTGCGGAAATAAATTGGGATCGCGTTGCGTTGTTCCTTGTCAAGTTTCAAAACGTCACCGCAATTTTTTGGGGATACTGTAGTTCTGCACGTACTGTCCCCACTTTTAAAAAACGACTAATAGAGTCAAAGTGACACGATGTTTGACACCTTTTGCAAGAAGAGCCATCCATCACCTTGTAGGATGTGTCACGCAGCATCAACTGAACTATCATCGCCCAACAATGACGACCATTTGACTTTGTCAGGTCAGGTGTCGCAATGTAACTTCGAGGCATAGGGAAAGGATATTGACAACAATCTTTATCTTCAATTTCTCTTCATCACCATCACAATGAAGCAACAACAACAATCATAGCCAACCATCTCTGCGCTTTTTCTCTAAAATTCTTCTTCTGCAACTTCAAGCCTTTTCTTCTGCAAGCAGCTCCTTCTTGGTCTTGCCCTAAATAAAGCACTCTTGTATTTACAGTTCACATTTCAATAATACAAGCGCTGACTGTGTCACTCTCCAAACAAACTACTCGACTCAGAAGGAAGGCAACATGAATACTTTCAACACTTGTTCATATTCAGTGCGCATGCTTCATCATTGTCTTGTAAATACCTATTATTGGTCATGTGACCTCTCATGTACTGCGTACAGATATGTACTGTATGTACAATGTGTACGTAAATTGCATCGTACCATCAAAAATATATAGAGAAGAATGGCAAGCGTAACGTAACGAATAAGCAATCACTAGTGGGCTACACACGTGGTGAGTAAACTCACGGTGAATTCACCGGTGAGTTTAAACTTCGAGTTTTATTTTTCGTGTAGAGCATTCTCACTTGCTCCCAAGCGCAAAATTTTTCTCATGTGTTCACACGACGGTGAGTTTCAAACTCACGGTGAATTCACCGGCCTCCCTATGCTTCATCGCATACTTATGGGGAATTCCCCGTGAGTTTACTCACCACGTGTGTAGCCCACTACTGACAGGAAATCCCCAATTTATTTGTTGTTCGTAAAAAAACCAATATTGGTTTCGTTTTTCGTAAAACCCAATCAATTGGATAGGATCGAATAAACTGGGGCGATTTCCTGCCAGTGATTGCCTCTTTCGTTTACTGACACTACGTCCGCCATTCTTCTCTATGCAGGGGTTATATATTTTTGGTACCATGAATGCTTTCTTTTCCGCGTGAGTCTGGAAGCGTCCGTGTCCGAATTTGCTGGCGGTGTCAATCCACTTCAGGGTCACCTTCTCCAAGGCTGATCGCTTCGTGTGCACCAACAAGGACTGCAAATATATACACGCAGAATACAATACACCGGTATATAGTACCAAGAGCTCTTGATAGTACTCATATTATTCACAGAGGAAAAGCAGGAATCGAACGGAACCAGAATGCGATGCCAACATTCGTCAAAACCAAGAATCCGTAAAGGTCTTCTCAGCCCCATATGGATTCTTGGCAAAAGTGTAAGTTGTGTTCCTACCTTTCTCAGGGTGATGACGCGCTTCTTCGGTCCCATGCAGCATCCCTTGATCATGACGAAGTCCTGGTTGACGTTGCCGTAATGCGGGAAGCCGCCCTAGAGAGTAAGAGGTGCCTTCCATACTTACCTTACACTCCACATCCACACAATCACAAGCCTCTCTCCTCTCTATCCCGCAGCTGTTGGTCACTCATAGTGCCCAGTGGCTCTGTCTACATACACGATATCAGTATGTATGGGCCAGTGATGGGCTACCATTGGAGTGATGGTCTTTTCGGTGGTGTCGTGCTCCGTGGCTCCGTTGTTCTTCTGCGCGCCCTTTCCGATGCGGTAGATCTTCTTGTTGATCTCGGTGCGATGATGGTACCCCTTTTGGCCGGCCCTGGCCACAGAGTACTGGACGCGAGAGGGATGCCAGGCGCCGATGCAGGCCACTTTGCGCAGGCCCTTGTGCGTCTTGCGCGGGAGCTTCTTCGTGTGCCACCGACTGGTCACTCCCTTGAACCCGTGACCTTTGGTCACACCGATCGTGTCGATCATCTCGTTCTCCTCGAACACGTTGTCAATCGGAATCTGCACAGCACATGCATTTCGCATCTACACCTTGTTTGTAAGGAGTAAGCACACGCCAAATGTATGCACGTACACGAACGTACATAAGTTACAGTAGCGAGTAGAGATGGCCTTCCACAACGACTCAGGTTGGAATCAAGAAACTCTTTCGAAATAATGATCTCGTTTCGGCAGTGCCCAGGAACAAAAGCGACTGTTACTGATCCAAAATCTGACTGAGTTCGTATCACAGACCATCTCTAACTCTACTGACTGGACCAAGTTGTACGTACACACTATGATGGAGAAACTGAAGAGAGAGCTCAGCAGGTGAAAATTCAGCAGTTTTCGAATGGTTCTGCCACTCAGACCACTACTTTACCTAGCTCATCATCGCTCTCTCTCTCTCTATCTCTTCCTCACTACTACCGCGGCAAGAAGTAAAGAATACCATACAACAGCACATAAAAGCAGCCGCGAAATCTTAGCGAGCTGTCGTCCGCGTTGTACAGAACTTGAGAATCAGTCTTGGAGTTGAGCAGGGCAGCCCCTCTCACTACTATGACGGCAAGAAGAAAGATTACAACAGCATATAAATCAGCAGCGAACTCTTACCTGTTTCTCGAGCTGATTGCGAGCCCAGTCCACTTTCTCCGGCACAGTTCCACCATTCACTTGAACCTCCATGATATGCGCCTTTTTCTGCCGATGACGCATCAACGACATCTAAAAAATACATAACACAGGTTAGATTTTCAAAAGAAAGAGCGTGTACGACGAGCCCAGTGAGGAGGTACAATAGGGGAAGTTAGAGAAATTGAGCTGTGCGGTCAGATAGGGACGTGCGCTAATAAGGGGCGTTATCCCGTGCTGCGCTGCGTGTTCAACTCACGCACTGGCCGCCCAATTTTTCAAGCTACTTCTTTTGTCCTCGCGGTTAGATTTCTGCCAGAGGGAAACGATAATCGTCTCAGGAACACAATTCCTCGACGGGTTGTTTGTTACCTGAGTGTGAGCGATAACTCTGATGGCAGAGCAGTACTTCTTCATTTTGGCGAAATCCTTGTCGATCTCCTGCTTGCCCTCCTCCTCTTGCCACTTCTTCGCGTGACGAGTGAACGCCTTCTGCTTACTCTTGTACCTGACACCATATTATTTGGCATGCAAGCACTTGACCATGCAGCGAACGACCAGGCACACTGGTGCGTACACATTACATGAGTGCAGGATTCACATGTGAGAACCCTCCTCTACGTATCTTGCCGTGGTACACCTAGTGCGTACTGTACGTACAGTACATACATACATACCAATTCTTGTAGAAGCGGCGTTTGCAGTCCACGCTCAGATGTTCAGCCCAGATGGTCTTGAAGGGACGAGGACCGCGCGGAGTGTCGATGTAGCCCACCACACCTGCAAGCCCAAACAAGCACCGTACTAGTAGTACATTTACCCAACAAAAAGCGTTCGACTCATCTCCCTCCGTGCTGCTTCTCTACTCCGTAGATGTGGGTGGATCTTTTCTGAGCCTGATAATTTATCTCATCTGAGGATCAGACAGAATGAATCAACATGGGCAAACAACTCTTTTAGGACATAGTTCAGCCGGGGACATTCATGTCATCACTTCCTCACGTCACATTCACCCGAAGATACCTAAGCGGAGTGTCCAGCGTACGCCGGGCACTTGCCCACACACATCGCCGCATACGTAGGCCAGGCGTACGCCGTTTATCTGAACGCGAGCTAATACAAAGTAAGCTGAACTCAAACTTTTGCAACCACACCGCGGCTAAAATCCAAAACTAACTAGCCACTAAAAGCTTCACTATGGATTTTTCGTCCGAGTTTTGAGCAACTGCTGCGCAACTGTGGTCAAACGTTGTATGGGAGCTGCACAACAGTGGTCAACGGGTTTTGACCACAGTTGGCACAACTTCATGCCGGCTGACCATTCGCCATTGCATTGAGAATTTCCGTTTGGTTTGACTTTGCCCACTTCATCATACCGACCGCATACAATAGGCAGGGTACTGTGGGGTAAACCCGGACACCTAAGCTTTTCTGAACTTTCCGCTTCAATAAATGACGAACATGGTAGGCCTACCTCATATAGGAGAGTACAAGGACTCGATTGGTAAAATACTTGTCTCAATCGGTCGCATGGCTGCTGAGATATACTAGGTATCCGGGTTTACCCCACAGTACCCTACTTACCGACGACGACCATGGGTGGTGTTTCGATGATGGTGACGGGTTCCACCACCTCCTTCTTGTTGACTTTTGAGCCGGGTTTGTCCACTTCCCTCACGATGTGCGACATGCCTGCCTTGTAGCCCATGAAGGCAGTAAGATGAATGGGCTTGCTCGGGTCATCCTTAGGAAACGCCTTGACTTTGCCGCGATGCCGTTTGCAGCGTTTGCGCGGCAGGAAGCCCAAGGAACCGTGGCGAGGAGCCTCGAACTTGCGGTGAGACTGCAGAAAAGAGGATCAGAAAACTTTCAGGTAGCACAAAGAGCGAACAGGCAAGTCTTCTGCAACTTTGAACTCCATGAAATTCTCACAGAAGAGGCGTCCACCCCGAGTCGGTGTGGACAGCTTGATAAAAAACCAACGGATGTATATGTGCCGCGTACAAAGTACGGCGCGCGCGCGTAGAGTTGCGAAAGGAGAGAGAGACTCGGTCGCACGCATCCAACTGTTGAAAGGGGATTCTTTCGCAACTGTCTACGCGAGTGCGCGACGTACTTTGTACTCGGCGCAGAGACACCCATTGGTTTTTCTCAAGCTGTCCACACCGACTCGGAGTGTACGACTTCTGTGACAGCTTGCGGGATCTCCGCATTCCCTCAGTGATCAGTGGACTTACTGGCTACTGCAGTACACGTGTGTATGTGCAGGACGCGTGTGCCGTCGGTATACGCACACAAGGAGACAGTCGCTATTTAGCCACTAAATAGAGTTCGCTACGGAATAAGGTCGTACGTCGTACTGTGTAGTTTGCATGTATACTCCTGCAGAATAGAAGTACGCCAAAGCATGGTCAAAATCCTCATTTATCTTACTAATTTTCCGCAACACGACTTGAGTTCTATTTTGAACTGTCATGCCGTGTTCACCATATATCCGCCAAGACCGTAACGTCCTATATGTATCTAGGAGTACATTGTCGTTTGCGGTGCCATGTAGCCTACTCCTTAGATACGTCGGACGTAAGGATCCACAAATTTACGGACGTATGGTGAACGCGGCATTAGTGGCCGGACTATAGCGTGTACGTACCGTATAACGGGTTCACTTCATGCTTATTTGATAATCTCGTACGTAAAATAGATCCGCGTCGACGGACAAGCTTGGCTTTTGCTGTTATAGCTACTCATATTTGTTAGTAGAATTCATGTGATTTTGCTTACCATGCTGTTTGCGGTTGTTTGTGGTCTCCCGTTCAACAATCTGATCACTAATTTCGGATCTTCCTATGCGACCTGAAAATAAAAAATTACGTCAACAATCATCAATCAACAGTAGAGAGAACAAATAAAGACAAAAATATCAATATCGTCAACAAATAGATCGCGTATATAAATAGATCGCGGGGTCACGGGGGATATCGATAATCGATAAAGATAAAATAGTAGGCCTATATACCACACGAACACGAACACGATGACGTGACGTCACAAACCATTTCAAGCGTGTTGGTATATTTTACCACATAACTTAGTTGACGGAAATAAATACAGCTCTTCACGTACTCCTATAACGTATCACTTTAAATAATGTTTTAGGAGTACATGGATGAGTGCCGTTGCCGTTGGTGAACACTACAAGTCGTCACATCGTCACGCGTCACATGGCGTCACGCGTCACAAATGAGGCGTCACTACACTACAATTCGTCACAAATATGGCGTCACCGCACTACAATCATATGTTCCTTGCACTTCGTTCAGTTACGTATTGCTAGGGCAGGCAAAATTTCATGATTCTACTTCTATTAGAACTGGTGCAAAACAGCTACAATCTCTCGCCCTCATTTCTATGGACTTTCCCCCAAATAGACAAATTTCGGCACATTTTCTGGCATAGTTACTATCAACCCCTGCCAATTTTGCTCTAAGTGGCTCATAGCAATCCACATGGCAAAAGAACTTGACGTGTGGATGTCATTTCGCAAAGTCTTTAAGCGTAAATACAAATTTGAGTTATAGTAAAACCGCAATTCTACAGTACTGAGGAAAAAACTGCAAAAACGGGACCAAACTCTGAAGGCCAATAAAACCATAACCAATGAAGCTTCCCAGATGAAATTTTGCAGATGTCTAAGTCGAAGCCTTGGCTACAAAATACCAAAAACCGCATTAAAATCTGCGCGAGTTAAAAGCGCGGAAACCTCCGTAGTTTATTTTGAGACACTCTGTATATTATTTTATTAGAGTGGTATGTTTGTTTACTTTTCTTAGGAAATTAGTTGTAAAATGAGACGCGGAAACCACATTCTTTGAATCAAACGTTTCATCGTTGATAGGATCCTTTACGTGGTCAGAACATAGTGTGTATTGTACGAAGCTTACATTCTCTACGTAGTAGGCCAGGCCTATCAGGAGTAATATAAAAGTATACAGCTTTATATTACCTTTTATATTACTCTTGTAGTATACAGCTATAGCTCTGCTTCTCATCGTATTCTGTAGTTTGGTACACATTACGTTGGCTGCATTGAGCAGAGTGAAAATACATAGTTCATTCGTTCAATTCTTGTGGATATCTGCACATGCACCGTCCATGTGCTCGATAAGCCAACCTAACCCTATAACTTTCATTGATGCGATATACATAATTTGGAACTTGTTTGACATTGACAACCGTGGAACAAAACATAAGGCGCTACGTAAGTTTATTCGAGAATTTACGCCAAAGTTTGTGAAACTTTTTTGCAGAGATTGGGAACCCGTGTGTGTACGTAGCCTTTGCAACTTGTTGGCCACAACCAAAAATATATAATTCTGCTTAGGGGAAGAATGGACGGCTTAGTGTAAACGAAAGAAACCATCCCTGGCGCAGATTCGCCCCATTGTAATGGGTTTTTGAAATATCCAATACAATGGATATCCAATTCATTGGGTTTTACGAAACCATTACATTGGGTTTTACGAAACCATTACAATGGATATCCATTACATTGGGTTTTACCAAACCATTACATTGGGTTTTACGAAACCATGACACTGGGTTTTACGAAACCAGTACAATGGGGAAACCCAATGTAATGGATTCGTAAAAATCGATTATTTCGCGTCGTAAAACCCAATTATTTGGGAATACCAAAGCACGCCATCCACTCACCGAACCAAGAGTCGTAGCTCGTAGACGATTATTCGTCCATTCTTCCCCCTAAGCAGAATTATATATTTTCGGCCACAACCATGAAGCTTTCTAAGGTAGCGTTGTCGGCATTTTTGGGCATAATTGGCGGCTGTTCATTGGTGGTTGGAGCGCCGGCGCCAATAGTCGATGAACCTCAGCAGGAGGGCCAAAAATGGTCCATCTTTAGCGATATCAAGGAACGAGTCAGGGACGCAAGGATGCGAGAATTGTTGCGAGGAGAAATATACCAAACTGCAACGGTAAAGGGTTAACCAACCGCGCCTAATGAGCCTAAAAATCGACTCGCTGACTGTCCTATCCAGAAATGGACGATTTGCCATATTTATTTGAGTTGACTTCTTGTGCCGTACGACTAAGCTGAAGTCGTTCGTAGTTTGACGTCGAGGAGTGGTCTTAATTTCAGGCTCCATTGGTGATGGCGAGAATTACATTTTAAGTCACCATCGCTATGTACATACGTACATACATTGTAGTCCATACCATGTACAGTATGAAGTGCGTATGTATACGTATGCGAATACGTACAGTGCATTGGCACGTCCACAACCAGTGACAGAAGAGTCAATGACAGTGTTTATCCTTGTTAACTGCTTGTCCTTGTCCTTGCAATGGCTGCCCAATTTTTCAAACTGCTTCTCTTGTACTCACATGTCTTAAAAATTGACGCTGTTCAGAATTCTTTTTTTTTTTGTTTCGACAATATTCTGTTCTGTTTTAGGGAGCTGGCGAAGGAAGTAGCCAGTCTTATGAAGCACGACTATTTCGATGAAGCTGCAGTCAGTGACATCAACATAAAAATAGTACCCAAAACGCGCGGTCGTTATGACGGGTGAGGCCGCGTCTCTGTACAAGAAGGCCGCGCGGCCAATCGGCAGAATTCGGGCCGCGCCGTGAGACCCATGGCCCGTTTCGGCCGTGCCAGACCGATGGCCAGATTCGGAAAAAAAGCCGCGAAGCCTTTGGCGCGATTTGGCTGAGCTACTTTTAACGTTTTGC
>JASAMW010002166.1:0-36492 GCA_030247985.1 Epsilonema sp. ZAB3_2 | reverse complement strand
ACTACGGTTAGCATGTTGCCGCGTTCAGATTAGAGACGTAGCTATTTACGTACATACTATGTACGTACACACATCCAATGTCAAGTAGCTCGCTCTTCGGGCGTACGTTGGACTGAGGGGGGGCCCGATCGCAACGCCACATGTGCTGAGTAATTTTGCATGGGAATTTTTGGGAACTTGACGATCGGTAATTTAAAATTATGTACTCAACTTCAAATGCGTGTAAGCATGGGCAGATATTTTTGCTGGCTTTCTGATGTTACGCAGCATGTGCTAAAGTTCAAGGCAAACGGTCAGACTTATATTCCTTCGGTCCAGCAAGAAGTACATACAAAATACGCAGGACGACTTGAGTCCAATAGGTGAATTCTCTGGCCAGACGATAGTAACATTCCTAATTGAATGCGTTTATTTTTTCCATTGTACTCACAAACATCTCAATGAGCCGTCGCTTTCTCGCCATCATAGGTGATCATGTTGATAATTTTCTGCGAAAATAGCAAATACACGCACCCGCCAGTACACAAACATAGGTACTGAACGCATGCATACACACATTACAGTATCAAGATCACACACCAAACTCTGCTCAGAGTTATCATAGCTGTTGGCTCGACTGAACACGTTTGTCCTCGGCAAAATGTGAACACGTGTCGCTAAGAGCAGCTTTGATGGGCAGAAAGCGTCTGGGATCGTCTTCAGCCAAGGAATACGCCGGATCAACCCATGCTTCCTGCACATAAGGAAGGTAGCGACTACCTCGCACAGATATCGCGAATACAACTCCTGACCACAACCTGAAGTAGCGTCAGCCTGTACGAAAAACCCTCTTGTTCTGAATTCACTTGATACAGGGTACTGTGGGGTAAACCCGGCCACCTATACTCTTTGTACTTGCTATTTCAGCAAAGGATGAACCAAATAGCTCATTTGAAAGAGGAGAAATCAAGGAATCGATTGATTACAATGTTTTATTTCGTCTAAATTGGTCCATTAGCTTCTAAAATATTACAGTATGAAGCCTGAAACAGGTCAGGAGGTCGGATTTTGGATGGCTGGGTTTATCCCATAGTACCCTACTACCTTGCTGCAAATACACGAGGAGTACAACATACATTACTACCATGTGGTATGTACGAATGTACTGCACATACCATATACCTAACTGTTGTACATATAGTCGAGAAACGATTAAGAGTTTGCTTGACAATCTGTCCTGTGGCAATGTAACATTTTTAAAACATTCTAAACAAGAATGGCAATAGTTTTTGAAAAAGGGTCGAAAAGCCGGTTGCTATTCTTGTTTAGAATGTTTAGAAATGTTACATTGCCACGGGAGCGGCAAAATTGTCAAGCGAACTCTTGATCGTTTCTCCGACTACTACGAGAGAAGCGCTCCCATTTCGCTATCATTCCTGACCTTGTTTGGATGCTATTGGCGAAATGTGGAAGCTGCATGCTTGAAGACGCGAGGTTGCTCAGACGACAAGCCATCTTCCAGAAGAATTTGGGGGCGTGTCCCCGATTCAGCGAATCTCGTTTGAGCGATCCCCTTTTGAGCGCTAAAAGTTGGGCGAAAACCTGATGCGCGAAGGTCTTCTAACCGCGACAACCCATTAGGGCGACAACCCATAAACGCTTATACCCATTTCCGCGTAAGAAATATCAGCGATGCCCCATATTAGCGAAAGCAGTTTTGGGCGCCCCCAGTTCCGCGAAACCTTAGTTGGGCGACACCATTGTTCAGCGAATCGTCATCTGTGCGGCTGATATTTGAGCGCCCTGTCAACAGAGCGAAATTGGGATAATTATCATAGGACACGCCAGTACTGAAAGAGTGTATGCAAATTTCATGACAGCACACAGTAGCAAACAGTGGCAGCCGCGCACGCAAAAGGCACACACAGACGCGAACGTATTATGTATTGTACGTATGCATGCAGTACTACCTCCACGTCGCTGCGGCATTGTTTGATCTTCACATTTCGCATATTGTCGTCGTCTTATTCGTTCTTCAACAATGTGGCTCATCTCCAGCTTTATCATCTTGATGGTCACGTTGTTCAAAACTTCCAGGCAGAAAGATGGCCTGTTTTATCAAGGACACAGCTACAGGAAAGATAGCAAGCGTTTTGCCAATGGGAATCTGCGATGGAGGTGTATGGACAATCACTGTCGTGGGGCCATCGAAACGACAGCAGCTGATCCTCCTCTATTTGTCCGAGTTCGTGCTGAGCATTCAGGTACATGCATACCAGATCCAGAAGCTGAAGCTCTGCGTTCTTTCACAACGACTGTGAAGCAACGTGCCAGAACTGAGACAACTCCTCTTCCACAAATTTACCGTGAGGAGCTGGCTCAAGTACCAGTCGCTCGTGCAGGACGCATTCCAGCCTTCCAAGACATAGACACATCCATGTATCGTGCCAGAGGTCAGCTATACCCAGCGCTGCCACAGGAGCGTGCAGATGTCAACTTGACCCCACCATTCACGACAACAGCAAACGGCGAACAGTTTCTACAGTATCAAAGTCAGAACAATGGCATGCTCGTTTTTTCTACAAACGCATTCCTGCAGCGCCTGGCATCAAAGACTCACTGGTGTGTTGATGGCACTTTCAAAGTTGTCCCCAATATCTACCAACAACTCTTCACGATTCATATTTTTGAAGGTGCAGAGATTTCGTTTGTCGTTCAAAAACAGGAATGTACTTACGCAATGTACGTACAGTAAGCATACATAGACGACCTATGCAGCATAATACATTTCAGGCGATAAGCTTCTGCCAATGGTGTATGTCTTACTCGATCGTAAGACGCAAGAGCGCTACACTCAGATGTACAACCAGATCAAACAACTTTGCACTGCAGCTGGCACTGCAGCCAACCCATCTCTGGTCACGATGGACTTTGAGACTGGGCTTATGCCAGCAACACAGCTGGCATTTCCTGGGGTGCACCTGCGTGGCTGCTACTTTCATTTTTGCCAAGCTGTCTACCGCAATGTGCAGAGGCTTGGGCTTGCCCAAAACTACATGAACGACCCTGTGACTACCAAAATTGTACGCAAGCTCATGGCCTTAGCCTTACTACCAGTACAGGAAGTTGCGCAAGCTTTCGCAAATCTTCAGGCTACTGCTCCATTGCCTTTGGCCCCTCTTTTCCAATACTTCAATCAGCAGTGGATGCTTGGTACTCCCTTGGCAATGTGGAACATGTACCACGTTCAGCGCAATGTAATAATGTAATGTAATAGAACAGATCACAAATCACAAATCGCTGCATTGTAATGGTATGTACAGTATGAACGAAGTAAGTTACGCATGTATACTGTGTTGTCTGACTGAACTTCAGAAAATCACCCAATAATAAATCGCAGAATTGTGTATTCGCTGTAAAAAAGACACGCCAAAATACACAATCACTCAATCGAGTTTCGCTTACTTAGGGTTCGCCTAAAAATAAATCGCTAAAGCAAAATTTCGCTCAACTGCAGGTTCGCGATACAAAATTGCGCGCTAAATGTTTTCGCTGAAAGCTGTACACGCGCAAAATGAGCCGCCGCTCAAAATACAGTACCCTCAAATGGGTGTCGCTCAAATGGGTGTCGCTCAACATAAATTCGCTCAACCGGGTACAAACCAATTTGGGGTTCTTCTAATCTATATTTCTATCCTCCATCCAACCAACAGAAAGAGAAATACTTTTCTTCCGTTACCACCGTTCCGTGCGCATATTTTTGCTGCATTTTCTGTCTATTTTGTAGTTTTATATACTCTATCGCGCTTTGTTGATAGACAATTTATAAATGCAGCCCAGAAAAATATTTCAAAAACAAATTAAATTAAGAAAAAGAAAAGAAAAGTAGAGCAATGAGTGGCTGGAGTGGAGGATGACTGCCGCAACTTGTGATTTGCGAACCAAAGTGAAGGTGCTGATAGCCGAGAAGGACGCCCTGGAGCAGGAGATTGACTCTTTGTTCGCTGTCCTGCAGGCTGTAAGCTTTTATCATGCACCGCCATATGGTATGCAGAGGGGGGGGGGGGGGGGGGGGGGGGGGGGTGTCGGCTCTGGGGGTCAGCGGGGGGGTGGCCACACATACCCCACGAAAACCCCCATATTTTAGAATTGCAACAATACCCCCAGAATTTCCAACATACCCCCCAGAAAAAAAATAGCATACATACCCCCAGATTTGCAACCAACATACCCCCAGATGAAAATGACAGCATGCCCCCAGATTTTCACCATACCCCCAAAGTTCAAAGTGCTGCAAATTTTTGCACCCATCAAAGAGGTGGGTGCAGAGTGGGGTATCCGTTCAGATGCCCCGGAAAGCAAATTTACCTGCATGCTACCAATGAACCAAGTACTGAATTTGATCTCCTCTAACTATAACAATGATGAAGAATACAGAATGAGGGACAGAGAAGTGATAAGTCAGAAACTACTGCCACCATCTAATGTGTTTTGCTAGCAGTGGCTGTAATATATCATGTGCAGGATAGATAAAGTAGACACAGTAGTATTGTAGTAACAGTAAGCAGTTGCTTCATTGATTTTCCACTTGACATAAAATGTCTTTCTTCATTATATTGCCATATTTATTTTGTCTACTCAAAAAAACTGGGGGTATGTGTGGCTGTGGGGGTATGCAAAATTTCTCCAAAAAAACTGGGGGTATGCGTGGGGGTATACAAAAGTGGTCCAAAAAAACTGGGGGTATGCGTGGAGGTATGTTGATTTTATTTTTTGGGGGTGTGTTTGGGGTATTGTTGGAATTCTCAAAATCTGGGGGTCTGCGTGGGTTTCTGTGGGGGGGTGGGTGGGGGTATGCTGAACATACCCCCAGCTGACCCCAGGCCGACGTCTGCATACATATGGCGGTGCATGATAAAAGCTTACAGCCTGCAGGACAGCGAACAAAGAGTCAATCTCCTGCTCCAGGGCGTCCTTCTCGGCTATCAGCGCCTTCACTTTGGTTCGCAAATCACAAGTTGCGGCAGTCATCCTCCACTCCAGCCACTCATTGCTCTACTTTTCTTTTCTTTTTCTTAATTTAATTTGTTTTTGAAATATTTTTCTGGCTGCATTTATAAATTGTCTATCAACAAAGCGCGATAGAGTATATAAAACTACAAAATAGACAGAAAATGCAGCAAAAATATGCGCACGGAACGGTGGTAACGGAAGAAAAGTATTTCTCTTTCTGTTGGTTGGATGGAGGATAGAAATATAGATTAGAAGAACCCCAAATTGGTTTGTACCCGGTTGAGCGAATTTATGTTGAGCGACACCCATTTGAGCGACACCCATTTGAGGGTACTGTATTTTGAGCGGCGGCTCATTTGCGCGTCGTACAGCTTTCAGCGAAAACATTTAGCGCGCAATTTTGTATCGCGAACCTGCAGTTGAGCGAAATTTTGCTTTAGCGATTTATTTTTAGGCGAACCCTAAGTAAGCGAAACTCGATTGAGTGATTGTGTATTTTGGCGTGTCTTTTTTACAGCGAATACACAATTCTGCGATTTATTATTGGGTGATTTTCTGAAGTTCAGTCAGACAACACAGTATACATGCGTAACTTACTTCGTTCATACTGTACATACCATTACAATGCAGCGATTTGTGATTTGTGATCTGTTCTATTACATTACATTATTACATTGCGCTGAACGTGGTACATGTTCCACATTGCCAAGGGAGTACCAAGCATCCACTGCTGATTGAAGTATTGGAAAAGAGGGGCCAAAGGCAATGGAGCAGTAGCCTGAAGATTTGCGAAAGCTTGCGCAACTTCCTGTACTGGTAGTAAGGCTAAGGCCATGAGCTTGCGTACAATTTTGGTAGTCACAGGGTCGTTCATGTAGTTTTGGGCAAGCCCAAGCCTCTGCACATTGCGGTAGACAGCTTGGCAAAAATGAAAGTAGCAGCCACGCAGGTGCACCCCAGGAAATGCCAGCTGTGTTGCTGGCATAAGCCCAGTCTCAAAGTCCATCGTGACCAGAGATGGGTTGGCTGCAGTGCCAGCTGCAGTGCAAAGTTGTTTGATCTGGTTGTACATCTGAGTGTAGCGCTCTTGCGTCTTACGATCGAGTAAGACATACACCATTGGCAGAAGCTTATCGCCTGAAATGTATTATGCTGCATAGGTCGTCTATGTATGCTTACTGTACGTACATTGCGTAAGTACATTCCTGTTTTTGAACGACAAACGAAATCTCTGCACCTTCAAAAATATGAATCGTGAAGAGTTGTTGGTAGATATTGGGGACAACTTTGAAAGTGCCATCAACACACCAGTGAGTCTTTGATGCCAGGCGCTGCAGGAATGCGTTTGTAGAAAAAACGAGCATGCCATTGTTCTGACTTTGATACTGTAGAAACTGTTCGCCGTTTGCTGTTGTCGTGAATGGTGGGGTCAAGTTGACATCTGCACGCTCCTGTGGCAGCGCTGGGTATAGCTGACCTCTGGCACGATACATGGATGTGTCTATGTCTTGGAAGGCTGGAATGCGTCCTGCACGAGCGACTGGTACTTGAGCCAGCTCCTCACGGTAAATTTGTGGAAGAGGAGTTGTCTCAGTTCTGGCACGTTGCTTCACAGTCGTTGTGAAAGAACGCAGAGCTTCAGCTTCTGGATCTGGTATGCATGTACCTGAATGCTCAGCACGAACTCGGACAAATAGAGGAGGATCAGCTGCTGTCGTTTCGATGGCCCCACGACAGTGATTGTCCATACACCTCCATCGCAGATTCCCATTGGCAAAACGCTTGCTATCTTTCCTGTAGCTGTGTCCTTGATAAAACAGGCCATCTTTCTGCCTGGAAGTTTTGAACAACGTGACCATCAAGATGATAAAGCTGGAGATGAGCCACATTGTTGAAGAACGAATAAGACGACGACAATATGCGAAATGTGAAGATCAAACAATGCCGCAGCGACGTGGAGGTAGTACTGCATGCATACGTACAATACATAATACGTTCGCGTCTGTGTGTGCCTTTTGCGTGCGCGGCTGCCACTGTTTGCTACTGTGTGCTGTCATGAAATTTGCATACACTCTTTCAGTACTGGCGTGTCCTATGATAATTATCCCAATTTCGCTCTGTTGACAGGGCGCTCAAATATCAGCCGCACAGATGACGATTCGCTGAACAATGGTGTCGCCCAACTAAGGTTTCGCGGAACTGGGGGCGCCCAAAACTGCTTTCGCTAATATGGGGCATCGCTGATATTTCTTACGCGGAAATGGGTATAAGCGTTTATGGGTTGTCGCCCTAATGGGTTGTCGCGGTTAGAAGACCTTCGCGCATCAGGTTTTCGCCCAACTTTTAGCGCTCAAAAGGGGATCGCTCAAACGAGATTCGCTGAATCGGGGACACGCCCCCAAATTCTTCTGGAAGATGGCTTGTCGTCTGAGCAACCTCGCGTCTTCAAGCATGCAGCTTCCACATTTCGCCAATAGCATCCAAACAAGGTCAGGAATGATAGCGAAATGGGAGCGCTTCTCTCGTAGTAGTCGGAGAAACGATCAAGAGTTCGCTTGACAATTTTGCCGCTCCCGTGGCAATGTAACATTTCTAAACATTCTAAACAAGAATAGCAACCGGCTTTTCGACCCTTTTTCAAAAACTATTGCCATTCTTGTTTAGAATGTTTTAGAAATGTTACATTGCCACAGGAGCGGCAAAATTGTCAAGCGAACTCTTGATCGTTTCTCCGACTATATGTACAACAGTTAGGTATATGGTATGTGCAGTACATTCGTACATACCACATGGTCATAATGTATGTTGTACTCCTCGTGTATTTGCAGCAAGGTAGTAGGGTACTATGGGATAAACCCGGCCGTGGGAAATCCGACCTCCTGACCTGTTTCAGGCTTCATACTGTAATATTTTAGAAGCTAATGGACCGATTTAGACGAAATAAAACATTGTAATCAATCGATTCCTTGATTTCTCCTCTTTCAAATGAGCTATTTGGTTCATCCTTTGCTGAAATAGCAAGTACAAAGAGTATAGGTGGCCGGGTTTACCCCACAGTACCCTGTATAAGTGAATGCAGAACAAGAGGGTTTTTCGTACAGGCTGACGCTACTTCAGGTTGTGGTCAGGAGTTGTAGTAGCGATGTCTGTGCGAGGTAGTCGCTACCTTCCTTATGTGCAGGAAGCATCGGTTGATCCGGTGTCTTCCTTAGCTGAAGACGATCCCAGACGCTTTCTGCCCATCAAAGCTGCTCTTAACGACACGTGTCCACATTTTGCCGAGGACAAACGTGTTCAGTAAGCCAACAGCTATGATAACTCTGAGCAGAGTTTGGTGTGTGACTGATACTGTAATGTGTGTATGCATGCGTGCAGTGCGCATGTTTGTGTACTGGCGGGTGCGTGTATTTGTATTTCGCAGGAAATTTATCAACATGATCATGTATGATGGCGAGAAAGCGACGGCTCGTCGAGTGTTTATGAGTACGATGGAAAAAATCAAGCGCATTCAGGTAGGAATGTTACTATAGTCTGGCCAGAGAGATTCACTATTGGACTCAAGTCGTCCTGCGTAGTTTGTATGTACTTCTTGCTGGACCGATGGATGATAAGTCTGACCGTTTGCCATGGAACTTTAGCACATGCTGCGTAACATAGAAAGGCAACAAAAATATCTGCCCATGCTTACACGTTTGAAGTTGGGTACGTAATTTTAATTTACCGGTGGTCAAGTTCCCAAAAATTCCCATGCAAAATTACTCAGCACATGTGGCGTTCAGATCAGCACAGTACGTCCAACGTACGCCCAAAGAGCGAGCTACTTGACATTGGATGTGTGTACGTACATAGTATGTACGTAAATAGCTACGTCTCTAATCTGAACGCGGCAACATGCTAACCGTAGTGAAGAATTCTTTCTGGCCATACTGTAATACTTTTCTGCTTATTCACTGCTTGCGCTAAGACTTTTGGGTGGTCGTGAGGTATCCCGCGGTATTAGATCGGTGCCGAGCCGATGGTGACGTCGATGTCCTTCAGCCATCTGGAAGCGGAAAGGAGGGAGCGAAGATAAAACGACGTCGAAAATCACGTCACTACCCATTTAAGTGTGACGTGCCGCGTTCCGTATGACGATAGCCGGGCCCCGAAAAGGGGGGAGAGAAATAGGACCGAACGGGAATCGAACCCGTTACCCTCGGACACAGCTGCGGACTTAGGCAACCCCACCAGGGACCGGTCCGGGGACTTTTGGCTAAACTCGCCTTACATACCTAGAACTGGTTTACGTACACTACTACTGGCCTCGGACGCTATTGCCATACGTACGCAGTACGTAACATAAGCTTGATGCACGGGCCACCTCCAAGTCTTTAACGAAAGTAGCGAATACGTAGCAGTGTATGTATAGTGTACGTACATACTTGCTCAGTAGTATGATGAGTGGGGCTGTACTTTCAGGTGAAACGGTGGAAAAAGGCGAAGACAGAGGAGGAGAAGGCAGAAATCCACTGCAATCCTGTCACCGTCTTTCACACTGCCATAGATAACGTCACGCCAATGCTACAACTGAAGGCTGTGAAAAGAGGCGGAATCACCTATCAGGTCTGCTGGTTTCATGTACTGTACACACGGACCTTTTTATGCAAACTACGCTTACTAGTACGCATCACTGGCTGTCATAGGACCAAACTTTATTTTATTGTGCCATAATCGATTTGCTGTGCCAGGTGCCGTCGTCGATCACCGCGAAGAGTGCTGAGTTTCGTGCGTTGAAATGGATGCGCGACATATCCAGAGATCGACCCAACAGAGACATGATGATGGATGACAGTCTCACTAGAGAAATACTCGACGCATACAGGGGACAGGTGATGCGCAGCACTTTCTTTGTGCTACGTACCTATTTATTACTACTCACTACCACAGTGGAGTGAGGCGAATGAGGGGACGCGTGGAGACTCTGGACTAATTGCTTGCGGTAACGCGATTGGATCGGACGATAGCGATCTCGCGGTATTTTGTGAAAGTTTGCATCGGTGCCTGCGGGATCATCTGGGAGCGGAAAAGGAGCGAGTGAACAGAAGAATTGACAACGAACAAATGACGTCGAGGACCTCACAGGCACCGATCCAAACCTTCACTAAATGCCGCTGGGTCGCTGTCGACCAACCCAATCGCGTTACCGCAATTCGTAAATACCGTACTTACCAAAGTGCTCAGGCGTACTTACGTATACCGCTGGGTCGCTGTCGACCAACCCAATCGCGTTACCGCAATTCGTACTTACCGTACTTACTGCCAAAGTGCTCAGGCGGTGCTCTTTTAAAATTGGGTGTGTTGTGTTTACATTGAGCTAACATAAATTGCTGCTTTTCTCAGGGACGAGTGATCAAGAAGAAGCAAGAGGTGCATCGTCAATGCGAAGCGAATCGCGCCTATGCTCATTACAGATGGTGATGGATCGTTCAGATTACTTATTGATTTGAGCCGCAGTAGGCAAACGTAATCTAAGATAGTAATCTAATGTAAGTAAGCATGCAGACAGGCCTATGTGATGTGTGCAATTTTAATTAAAATTGTGACACTGAACACCGAGACGAAAATTTGGCAGCCGTGCCAGGGAATCGAACCCTAGACTACTCGCGTTCCATGCGAGCGGACTAACCACAAGTGGGCTACACACGTGGTGAGTAAACTCACGGTGAATTCACGGTGAGTTTGAAGTTCGAGTTTTATTTTTCGTGAAGAGCATTCTCACTTGCTCCCAAGCGCAAAATTTTTCCCACGTATTCACACGTGGTGAGTTTCAAACTCACGGTGAATTCACCGGCCTCCCCATGCTTCATCACATACTTTATGGGGAATTCCCCGAGTTTACCCGCCAGGTGTCTAGCGCGCTTCTGAGACTGAACCACATTACCTGGATGACCTCAACGACACTATTTCTCCGTTGAATATGGACCGGTTGCGTTGTCGCGATGGGGTTGATCAATGACGACCCCGCGGTGTTTGGTGACAGCTTAGATCGATGCCGGCGGGGCCGTCGACTTCATTTTTGTCAATTCTTCTCTTCACTCGCTCTTTGTCCGCTATCAGATGACGAAATAACTGCGACGTCACCTACTATGCCTCTATACTACTAAATACCGCGGGGTCTCTTATCGATCAACCCAACGCGACAGCGCAACCGGTTCATAAAGCTTGCCGGTACGTACGTACATACTTTACACAACAAAATAAGAAAATAATCAAACTAAAATAGCACACAACACACTGTAATGGAGCAGTTACGCTAATAAGAATTACAAATGGATGGTCGCAAGCCAAAGATCACGATCAACGATACAAGAATCGGTAAGGGAGAAAAAAATGCACTGAAAAAAGTGTAATACAGAGCGACGGGTCAGCTCGAGACCACCCATAATTCTTACAGCGCAACTGGTCCAGTGTATAAACAAGGATGGGGCGTATCCACGATGTGTGCGCTATAATTTTCTGGGTGGGCGTGAGCTGACCCCTCTATTTTCAGCAAACTACACATATTGTCAAACAATAATGTAACTATGTAAAACAAATCCATTCACAGTGTACGTATACTATAGAAGGGATGTGCATGAGTATCATATGTAAAATAGAACATCAGCATTGTGTTGTGATGTGGGGAGTAGGAGGTCAAGAGATCAGTCATCGCTAATGCCATCCACCACAGACTTCAACGGTATTGCTTCAGCAGTTGGAAGCTGCAAGCTGTCATAAAAGCGTCCCTTATCCCGTAGGTATCGAAAGCATCCGAGTATGATGAAAAAGAACCAGATCTCAAAGGCGACAGTTAGGAGAAAGAGCAGGAGGATGATAATCACAATGACAAGTAGAAATTCCTTGGCCGCTGTTGTTTTCTCCGTTTTCGGCTCGAAATAGTAGTTCATCGTGTCATAGCCTTCTTCATCTTGCTCAACGCTTCTTGTTTGGTTGTTATCATTGTTGCCCAAATAATCATCGTAATCTTTTCCTTCGCCCTGAAAGATTCGCTCTTCAATCTGATCACGATTGGCCATCAGAATCGAAAGTGCTGCACCTAGAAGTCAGCAACGTGCGTTTTAGGGCATAATTGAGGTCAGAACAGGGTTATTCTAGTACATTACACGCCCAAGCAGGCTTGTAGGCATCTTGGCTTGATGTGAGAGTGGATATGTGGGTAGCTCATGCCCAGCTTACATAGGTTGGATCAGGTACCCTACAGTAGTACAGTACACATGGAGCTTTGCATTGGAGGGGGCTATGCACTGGTAGATACTGTAAGTGACGTGATGTGACACCGCTCTTACCTCCGACAATCCAAGCAATGATGACCAAAGCTCCAATGATAACCGCCAGGCCAATGAAGGCCAATGTCCAACATAAGTGTGGAAGAATGAGAGCCGCTCTCTCTCGCAGCACGCCCCAGATCATGAGGATGACCACCACGAAGAAGATGGTCGCGAAACAGATTTCAGCAGCACTCGGAGCTATGGCTCCACCTCTGGCCATATTCTGCAGAGCATAGACAAAATTGATGGTCGCCCAAACCATTTCAATGGCTCCAACCACCAGAGTGCCTTTTCTGCAATGGAATCTCCCACAACAGAACCTGTAGCGCTCAGCATTCTCATCTGGCCAAGCCGGTTCCAGCGGATATTTTTTCACGTTCACCAGAAAGTTTTCCACCATTTTCTCTGTTCTGCCTAACAGCCTAACACCTAAAACTACGACGGCGCTGCGCGCTGCCCACACATCGGGTCTCGCTCGGGTGTGGGTATTTGCGGGAACAAGAACGGGGGCGCGGAAGCAAGGGTATTTGAGGGGAACGCGGGGACGGGGGCGAGGAATGTATTTGCGGGGAGCCGTAGAAACCATAGCAATATGGGGTCCAGAATGTTCGTCATTTCAAGCCGAATCGAACGGTATCATTTTCAGAGTGATAGCTTCATGCTAGGATGAGATATTGACCTTCAAATATGCTGTGTGTGCAATGTGCACCTATATACAGGGTGTCTCAAAATAAACCGGCCATTTTTCTGTGCACCAAACTCTGGAACCACATGTCAGATTTTCATGCGGTTTTTTTATTTTGTAGCCAAGGCTTCAACTTTTCGATGAACACCCTCCGTAATCCGAGCCGTCCACCTCTCCATGGACCCGACGGATGGGTAGCCCTACCACTAACGAATTCAGAAGCAAATTTATGGCAAAATAAACAACACCATCCAATCCGCCGCCTCGAGTTCCATATAGTTACCTATTTTCCTTGGACAAATTCCACTTCCTTGGTTCTATGTGGCGCCGGCCGTTTCGTCGACACAGTTTGCACGTGGACAACTATATTCAGCTGGGCGAAAAATGAGGGAGCAAGAGGATGAGTGCAAAATTTATGTTGCAATAGAGCGCGGAAGCATGGAAAAAGGAAAATAGTTGATCTACAGACGCAGCAGGTGATAAGGAGAACTCAAAAGCAAGTTATATAGGGCGCCACAGGCCTACCACGCACAAAATTTTCCAGGGCAAGGCTGCCCCTCCTTCTATTTCAACGGCACTATGCCCAACAGGTAGCCACAAGGGTCGGCCATAAGAATTTACGAGGGCAGGCGTGCCCTTTCATTCCCACAGGTTCTACGTTCGATCTTGTGCCAGTGGGCTGAATAGGCCTAAACCGCAAATTTGATTCTATCTCTAGAAAAACAGCAAATTCGCGCAGAAAAAAGGAGGCCAGGATGTGGCATTTTTTACGTAGATTCTGAAAATAAAAATCCTTTTTCAATTTGGCCACTTCCTTGTCGAGTTATTGAGTTCTGCAGAAATTCCTGATTTTTCGCCTTTTTCTTCTTTTTATTATGGCGCGTCGGCAGGAGTCGGCCGAGCAGGCACGTACTCCTCGACGGCCGCCGTGGTAACGCTAGGATGGGGTTTGCCCCATCCATAGAGGTTCGTTTTTCAAGGGAAAACAAGGAAAAGTTGGCTTCCATGCTAGGCCAGCAGTGTCTGAGGCTGGATGGAGCGGAGACTACTTGCTTGAAGGAAGCTTTTGATTTTCACACCTTGTACTGTACAGGGTGTTCATTATTTCAACTCCAAACATGCATATAGCTTATATCTTTTGACGATGCGAGAATTTCAAAAAGTCATGTAGGGTATGGTAAAGTTGTTTAGTTTTTGAAGACGAACAACACTGAATCAGGAAAATTTTAATTTAACCCCTACCATAAGAAGTGTTGGCCATGTACATATATGTATGTACATTTTGCACACAGCATATTTGAAGTTCAATATTTCATCCTAGCATGAAGCTATCACTCTGAAAATGATACTGTTCGATTTGGCTTTAAATGACGAACATTTTGGACCCCATATTGCTATGGTTTCTATTGCTCCCAGAAAATACATTCCATTCCCCCGTTCTTGTTCCCGTTCCCGCCAATACCCATACCCCCACACACCACACATCAACTCTATCAGCGCCTGTCCCCCAAACCAAGAACCACTAGAACCACCTAAGCTCTAGTATACACTCTATAGCTCTAGTGGTAATAACTAATACGCAACCAAAACAACCAACAACCAAAACACCCAAATCGCACCCAACGTGGACTTCTTGAAAATAGGATCTGCCTAAATAGCGCATACAAACAAAGTGGCGCAAAAGACATTGTCGAAGCAACAAATGGGCTGGGTAGCATGATAATATTTGAGCCAGCGTTTGCAATAGGGTAGTGCGGGGTAATTTGGGGGTGCAGGGGGTGCATGGTGGATGCGGAGTGCATGGTAATATCTACTTTGCACAGGCACATGGACAGACAGGCTAAGGCTGAGGCTGAGGTCTACTCCTCTGAATCCAATACCTAAGCCCTAAGCCTAAGCCTCAGCCTGAGCTGAAGTCTGCCCAAGCGCCTGCGCAAGACATATTTCCATTCACCACCCAGCTCTCAGTGCCCAGTAACTTCAACACCTAGAATTGCAATCCATATTTTCCATGCGAATTCATGCTATTTTGTTGGAACGCCTATGACATTGGAAGTTTTCCATTTTTTCAGTCACTCTATACTTTTGTTGGATGCAAACATTACTGCATGTGTTTGGACCAACTGTCCCCACGCTACCCCACAATTTCGATAAGGGCATATTGATTGATTGATCATGGTTCTTCACACGCGCAACTAGTGTGTTATTTAGGCGGAGCTATTTTTTAGAAAGTCCACGTTGGTTGTTTTGGTTGTTGGTTGTTTTGGTTGCGTATTAGTTAATACCGCTCTAGTGGATCTTGGTGTTTTCAACAAGGCCGGCGTGGGTCTTAACTAAAAGGCGGACGCGGACGTTGTACTAAAAGGCGAACGCATAAAAGACGGACGCCAATTTCAAAAATTGTGCTCACGTCCCTGCGGACGCTGTACTAAAAGATGAACAAAAGGCGGACGCTGTACTAAAAGGCGGACGCGGACGCTGTACTAAAAGGCAAACGCATAAAAGGCGGACGCCGTACTAAGAGGCGGACGCATAAAAGGCGGACGCCAATTTCAAAACTTGTGCTCACGTCTGCCCTGCGGACACTGTACTAAAAGGCGGACAAACAAAAGGCGGACGCTGTACTAAAAGGCGGACGCAAAAATGGCGGATGCCTATTACAAAAACATCTATCACCAGCACTAAATAATAGCTGGCAATACTTGCACATCTGGCAGCATTTTCATGTATCTGGCGACACTTTTATGGCATGCCTTTATGTATAGTCAGAGAAACGATCAAGAGTTCGCTTGACAATTTTGCCGCTCCCATGGCAATCTAACATTTCTAAACATTCTAAACAAGAATAGCAACCGGCTTTTTGACCCTTTTTCAAACACTATTGCTATTCTTGTTTAGAATGTCAGATTGCCACGGGAGCGGCAAAATTGTAAAGCGAACTCTTGATCGTTTCTCCGACTATACGCTTCTTTACTAAACGTTGGACGCGGACGCATTTTTGTAATATAGCTGGGTGGACGATCAAGAGGGTTCTTGACAATTTTGGCGCTCCCGTAGCAATCTGACATTTCTGAACAAGAATAGCAATTAGTGTTTGAAAAAGGGTCGAAAAAGCCACCGAATTTGCAAAACTGGCTGCTATTCTTGTGTAGAAATATCCGATTACTAAAATTACTACGGGAGCGCCAAAATTGTCAAAGACCCTCTTGATCGTCCACCCAGCTATACGCGTCCACCTTTTATGCGTCCGCCTTTTAGTACAGCGTCCGCGTCCGCCTTTCAGTACAGCGTCCGCGCGTCCGCGTCGCGTCCGCGTCCGTGTGTGTCATGG
This sequence comes from Epsilonema sp. ZAB3_2, assembly GCA_030247985.1. Lineage (NCBI taxonomy): Eukaryota > Metazoa > Nematoda > Chromadorea > Desmodorida > Epsilonematidae > Epsilonema > Epsilonema sp. ZAB3_2. The sequence goes on along the minus strand of JASAMW010002166.1, from coordinate 20,177 downwards.
ACCGCTGCATGTTACTAAACTACGCTTATGGACACGACACTTTGTTGACGCCTAGACTAGGTGCGGCTTAGTTTGCACGCAACAGCATACTGAGCATCAAGTTTTAGCCCCACTTCGCACCATATTGTGTGGTTTTGTCCAACAGCAAGTAATGACATGCATTGTGGAGTACTTAGGACAGTGAACACAAAGTGTTCTTGGCATTTCATAGCAGATACAGAGTTCTGGACCAATTGAAAGCACTGGATAGAAAGCTCTGATACTGAGTACAGGCCAGAAAGGAAGGGCGATCACCAGCAAGACATTGAGTAGGCAAAGTAAAAATAGTAGATCAATTGATGACAACATTTTTTATAAAATCAGTAGGTGAAAAAAACAAAAAGATGAAGGTTTATGTATGTATGCACTACATGGCTGTTCTACCATTCCTGCAATTGTGTATGTGGAAGAAGGTTTCATGACATCTTTCTTGCAATTTCTTCATTTGGGAGCCCACAAGTAAATGGGAAAAGATTGAAACACTTGCCTTTCTTCTGATGCTTTTGATTGCTGTGCTCTACTACTAGTGAAAGCGACAAATGCAGTGATTGTATGTCAATTCTGGCTACTAATTAGCAATAAATCAGAAGAAAATTCACTTGGCAAAATAGTACAACTCCTCCTTCCTCAGCAGACCTGCAAAAAACCCGACCTCTGGTGTAAAATTGTTGAAATTTTTACAACTTTTCGATTTCCGTCCTATGCTTCACGTGTTGAAGAATGGAATCTAAGCCGCACTTGGTCTGGCCGTTTGATGTTATGCGCAAAATGACGGGTCCATATTGAAGGATTTGTTAATTTAGCTGTCCATGTGTGTGTCCGCGTCCGCCTTTTAGTATGACCCGCGTTTACTTTTCGTTTCATTCCTTCGGTTCCTTTCCTGATCTCGATCTGCTCCCTTGGTTAGAGAACGAAAGAGAGCAAAAAGCAACCAAGTTGAATTGGCAATTGCAATTGTACCTGATGAATGAAGCCGCGATGATGGAGATGGATGAGGAGTCTACTGCTGTTCGAGACGTCAAAACGCCGGATTATGCATATGGTATGACACAGTTATCGATTGCCCTTTTAGTGATGAATCTGATTATTGGTGTCATCCCGAACAAATGTTTGCTTTTGCTTCTTTTTTTATGAGCCATGGAAGTCCATGTTCTGGGTGTATTTTAGCCGTATTTCTACAACGTTGCTCAGCTTCACTCAGCGTCTACTATGCTATGTTATGATGGGGAATGCCAGTCAAGTTTCCGATGTTTGTTTTCAGCAAAGTAGTAATTTGCAGTTTTCTTGGTGGAACCTTTTTAGTGCCCAAAATTGGCAACTTTTGTGTTGTTTGTAAATGCGCAACTGGCGTGCGGTGCGGCTAGCAGTATTTTAGAAAACTGCAGATAGCTACTTATTATTGCTATTTTATAACTGGAGGAACCTGTGTTTGACTGGTGTTATTCTTAGTCTCTGCTATCACAGAACGTCGCATGACGTATTGGGGATGGACTTGTACATATAGATCCAGTATGTACTTAGTGTGGGCTGGCCTATGATAGTCACGTTATGTACACAGTTAGTAGGTATAGTTGCGCAGCACTTTTGGAGAAATTGCCTCTGTTGAAAGCTCACCTGTGTCCCAAAGCCGTGAAGGGAATCATACTTTTAAAAATCGAAACAATGCTTATGGTAGTGGGATCACAACCTCGTCATCTACCTAATAGGGTACTGTGGGTAAATGTCACGGGGGTAAACCTGGACACCTAGTACATCTCAGCAACCATACGACCGATTGAGACGAGTATTCTACCAATCGATTCCTTGAACTCTCCTCTTCTTTCAAATGAGCTACCATCTTCCTCATTTGCTGAAGCGGCAAGTTCAGAAAAGCTTAGGTGTCCGGGTTTACCCCACAGTACCCTACTTTGTACGGGCCATAGAGAATGCAAATTACGACACTTGTTTTTGGAAAACAATAACCTTTGCATGAGTTTGGAACATGGGTGACCTTCCATTCTTGCATTGTGAACGTGCATACGGTTTCTTCTGCACACTCTCAAGAATCGTTGCTACTTTTCGTGTTTAGAGGCATTGCTCGTCTATCCGACAGATGTCGCTCTGGTCAGACGGCCTCCATACTTCACTTACAGTAGATCTGACTGCAGCTTCTATGCTGCGCAATTACATAGAGCGGTACATAACACCAAGACAAAAATATGCTTTGGCAACTCCGCATTTTGTTGTTTACATATCTTGCCTTGCCCCAAGCCAAGTAGTAAATCTATTGTACTTCTGTGTTACTATGTATGTACATAGTACGTACGTACACGTGTGCGATTAGCTGCAGAATTCTGTGCAATTTTACGTAGTGGAGGCTTTATGACATTTTTTGTTTGTATAATACTATGTGTTCGTAGGGGATTTGGGGAACCATCTCTGTTTATTAATTTGTCATCAAGCATAGGGCGAGGTAGTTTTCAAGGGCATTGACTCTTATTTCCATGACTTGCACCTGCTCATACCATGACCAGGTCATCCATAGACAGACGAAGCACAACTTACAGCCTTGGACTACTGGTGTTGTGTATTGCCTCGCGTTCAGATTAGTGACGACGTTCGTCCAACGTACGCCCGAGAAAGCGCATGACTACTGTCGTCGTCCGTGCTTTATTCTCAGTGTTAGCTGCTCCCTTTTCGGGCCGTACGTATGGTATGGTATGTACGTGTCGGTCGCTAGTCTGAATGCGCACGGCCTATAGTCTGGCCAATAGCAGTTGGCACTTGGACTCAAAGACGCGTTGCGTAAAATAGATTTGAAAATTCGGATTTCTGTCCACGCTTCGTGTACTCCTATTTAGCAGAAGTTCATGCAAACTACGCAACTCGCCTTGAGTCCAAGTGCCAACTGCTATTGGCCAGACTATAAAGCGTACCCGTGTTTGTTGCAGGCGCGGAGGCGAACGGAATGGTGGCGGCGACGGGATCAGGAGCAGCAGTCGCACTGCCCGCGGGCTTGGCGTCCTTGGAGTCGGACGAGGAGCGGCATCGGCGCCAGGGCTTGTCGGTGTTGGCGGCCGTGAACGCGCTGAGCTCCAAGTTCTCCGCAACCTCGGACGGGCTGCCCCCCGCCACCGTCTTCCCGGGCGCGCCCCCCGGCGTCGTCGCCCCCCAGCCCCCCACCCAGCTCTCCGCAGCCTTCGTCCCCCCCTCCGCCCTACCGACCCTCCAGGACATGGGAGGCACTCCGCTACTGGAACAGACCGGACAGGTATGCTGTGAGAGCTAGGAGGGTACTGTGGGGTAAACCCGGACAAGGGGGTGATGCCGGAGGCATAAGGCTAAAGTCTACACAGTTATGGGCAAGTGGGTAGGGCCAGTCCAGTGCGCACGCTTTAGTAGGAGAGAGAGGACGGGCATCGGATGAACTTGTTTGTGCTGTGCGTGCGCGAGCGAGTGAACGCACCAGGCGAATCAGCTGATTATAATTGCCCTGCTCCTTTGGTCACTTTACAGTACGTAGGCCTATACTATTTTATTTCAACTTCACTCACGCTTCGTGGCGAATAACAAGGATCATTTCAGTCGTAAAAAATATTTCAAGTCCAACAAACATTATTTTTGCTGCCTATGATGTAGGCTACTTAGGTTACTGTAGCTGATTTAGTGTCCTTTTCCGTGGCTTTTTCCTACTGGCAGATTCTTCTCAAGGCAAGCAGAGATATCTATTGGGACGCTTAGCAGCTCTTTTCTTTGCTTTTAAGGCTTCATCCGTTAACTTTTTCGAATCAATCTCGCATTGAAACTAGGCAGGAAGCTTGTCAGGTGCAATAGTTAGCTTGCACACACGCGAAGCCATACTAATTATTGCATACAAAGAGTTAAGACGGCAGACAAATTGATGGACACAAAAGACAAACAGATAATCCCTTTCCTCCTCCTCTTTTCTTGTGCGTGGTGTGAAAGTGTAGAAGTATCCCCTGAGGCCCTTTGGGAAGGTCAAGAAGGTGGACACCGCCAAGTTTTCCTATGGACAGGGACCGGTTTTTAGTACGGAAGACTAACCCTGCCCATAACTGTGTAGGTTTTAGCCTTATGCAACCCGGAGGACACCTAGTATATTTCAGCATACTACCGATTGAGAGAAGTATTCTACCAGTCGATTCCTCGAACTCTCCTCTTTGAAATGAGCTATCATGTTCATCATTTTTGCTGAAGCGGCAAGTTCAGCAAAGCCTAAGTGTCCGGGTTTATCCCGCGTCCGGGTTTACCCCATAGTACCCTACTACACTACATACGTACATAATGACGGTCAAAGATACCTTGTCGAGAAGCCGGCTGTATGTACACGTACAAGTTATCAGTAGAGCCGTACACGTATGTTGTGTATGTAAACATGAACGAATGCATGTATGTACACGTACTTATTTATGTAACCAGTGGCCCTTTGCAGCTTCGCAGCAGTAAAGGGGACAATCTACTAACATGGCAACCCGTTTGCAAATCTGGCAACCCTTTTGCAGATCTGGCAACCCTGTTGTAGATCATGATCTGTCAACTTATTATGGATCTGGCAACCATTTTGGGTAGTTGGCTAAAAGTTGCATATCTGGCAACCCTATCGCAGAGTTGGCAACCCTATGATGGCAGAACTGGCAACCCCTTTTCCGCATAGATCTGACAATCTTGCACAGCATCAGTCGAAAATGGTGCATGTAGCAACCCATTTGCAGGTCTGGCAGCCCTTTTGCGCATTTAGCAATCTGGCAACCCTTTGCAGATCTGGCAACCCTTTAGCGCATCTCGCGTTTTATTCCCGTGTGCATTTTCGGGCGTGACCATTTGCTAACGCTGGCTTGAAAACCTGCGTCGTTTGGTTTCTGCGGCATTTAGTACTAAAATATTGATTATCGATCGATTATTGGTGATCGGCTGATCAGATCAAACATCGAAGGCCTTCCTGGAGTCCTCGAGGGCATAAGCTCTTCGAAGAGCCCTAGATGGACGCTGTAGCTGCAAAATTGAGTGAGTGTGAGCGAATCTGCGCGCTTTTAGTACTAAAATATCGATTATCGATCAATTATTGGTGATCGGTTGATCATGTCACAAATCGAAGGCCTTCCTGGCGTCCTCGAGGGCATAAGCTCTTTGAAGAGCCCTAGATGGACGCTGTAGCTGCAAAATTGAGTGAGTGTGAGCGAATCTGCGCGCTTTTAGTACTAAAATATCGATTATCGATCGATTATTGGTGATCGGCTGATCAAATCAAAAATCGAAGGGCTTCATGGCGCCCTTGGGCTTATAAGCTTTCGAATGAGCCATTAGTGAACGCTGTAGCTGCAAAACTGAGCGAGTTTTTCGCATCACAGACACACAGACACACACACACACACACACACACACACACACACACACACACACACACACACACACACACACACACACACACACACACACACACACACACACACACACACACACACACACACACACACACACACACACACACACACACACACACACACACACACACACACACACACACACACACACACACACACACACACACACACACACGGACACACAGACATCAGCCCTATTTGTTAGTAGATAGCAAGAGTGCTCTTTGTAATAGCAGGAGTAATATAAAAGGGGGAGTGACAAACGGCCGCTTCCATACAAACGGCTGATTTTCACACGCAAAGTTTGAAGCATTCCAGCGGTCGTAGAGAAATAAAACTGGCACCATTGAATGCGCCGATTCTTCTTCTTTCCAACAATGCCAACTTTGTTGAGGTCTGAGGACTCCTTCCATTTTAATTTTAGCGGGAAGTAGAGGGTACTTTTGAACCTCAATTTTTTCTCGGGGAATGATCTGGACGGGTATCGCCAGATCTGGCGATGATCGCCAGATCTGGCGATCACGCTGCTTTCGCAAACCAGCCAGCGTGTATCGCCAGATCTGGCGTTTATCGCAAGATCTGGCGATCCTCGCAGCGTGCTCGCCAGATCTGGCGATACTGATCGCCAGATCTGGCGATGATCGCCAGATCTGGCGATCACGCTCACCAGGTAAGCATGTATCGCCAGATCTGGCGATGATCGCCAGATATGGGGAGCACGCTGCGAGGATCGCCAGATCTGGCGATCATCGCCAGATCTGGCGATACACGCTGGCTGGTTTGCGAAAGCAGCGTGATCGCCAGATCGCCAGATCTGGCGATACCCGTCCAGAGCATTCCCCGAGAAAAAATTGAGGTTCAAAAGTACCCTCTACTTCCCGCTAAAAATAAAATGGAAGGAGTCCTCGGACCTCAACAAAGGTGACACCATTGGAAAGAAGAAGAATCGGCGCATTCAATGGTGCCAGTTTTATTTCTCTACGACCGCTGGAATGCTTCGAACTTTGCGTGTGAAAATCAGCCGTTTGTATGGAAGCGGCCGTTTGTCACTCCCCCTTTTATATTACTCCTGGTAATAGGTATTGGTACAGACTGAAACTTGAAGCTTTCATGCTTTTTTGAGTCGATTTTGTTTTTTATGCCTTTTATGTCAGGCAAGAGCGAGATGGAGGGCTTGTTCCTTTTGCCTGTTGTTCTGGTGTTTGTTCCTATTCGATGTCTGTGTACTGTGTATATGATTGTGGCTGTTGTTGCAGTTGATTATTGGTCCTGGCGCGGAGAAGGAGGCGCAGCTGTTGGGGTTGGGCTTACCAAATCTCAGCTTTAGACAGCAGGATGAATTGGCCAAAGCCAAGAAGTATGCGATGGAGCAGAGCATCAAGCAAGTACTCATGAAGCAGACCATCTCGCATCAAGCCAACGTAAGTGCAGAAAGAGATAGAAAAATACTGTTGTAGAGGTACCATCTCCATATTCGGTCCACTGAGAGAATGTGGACATTTACAATAGATGCGCCGAATGTCTTTCTTTACCTCCCTATAGTGGACATGTGTACAGAAAATTTAGACGACTTCTCGGTGTAGGTAGTCCTGCTTATTACTGGCTTGACTACACGAACACGGGGTCGCATATTAGCTTTAGCTAGCGGAAGGCTGCTGTGTGTGGCTGTACACATTCGACGGACATTCGTGCACAGACGACTTTGAAAACGAACCGTTGACTATCCTTTTGCCAGAGGAAGCTGCACAGCTGCCTATGCATGTTGATGTCTGTCCGTGTCGTGTGATGCTGTTGGTTGGTGTATGTCAGTTTTGCCTTGTGTTTCAGCAGCAGAAAGTAGCGATGTATGCTCAAGCTCTCTCTCTGATGGCTCGTGTCTACATCGGCAGCGTGAGCTTCGAGTATCAGGAAGACAGCGTACGACAGACCTTTGCTCCTTTCGGTCCCATCAAATCAGTCAGCATGTCTTGGGATCCAATCACTGGAGTAAGCGCATGACGAATAGCCCTAAAGGGCGTTTACAAGAACGTCCATTCGAAGTTGCAAGTCAGTTACAGGACGTAGTATTCCTGCACCTGACTTTGTATGTATTTTATATCCTAACTGTTTTGGCTGCGATATTGAACACGTGTGTTTGCACTTTCCAGCATCACAAAGGCTTTGCTTTTCTGGAGTATGATGTTCCGGAGGCGGCCATGTTGGCACAGGAACAAATGAACGGTGTATTGATGGGTGGACGAAACATCAAGGTAAGGTGCAGTGGTAGTATATGTGTACATTATTGCTACCGTATTTACCTGTGCATAGCCCCATTAGCTTGGTATGGGAGTGGCTATGGGTAGCTTATGACCAGCTATGTAGGTAGGTTCAGGTACCCTACAGTACATATGGGGCTATGCATAGGGGGGGGGGGGGGGGGGGGGGCTATGCATAGGGCATTTTTTATGTTTTGCCAATATGGGGCTATGCATAGGGGGGGGGGGCTATGCATAGGGGGGGGGGCTATGCACAGGTAAATACGGTATGTGTCCATTCATAACGCAGGACGTGACTTTTCTGTGGGCCCTGTCCGTACTGCGCATTTTGGAATAGGGATATTGGTAGAACGAAGCGTAAGCTTTGTAACGAGTGGTTTGGTTTGACATGCGGTTGCTTACTGTGTGTCTCCTTGTTTGTTTAGGTTGGACGTCCGAGCAATATGCCACAAGCGCAGCCGATTATTGAGATGATAATGGAGGAAGCGAAGCAGTACAATCGCATCTATGTGGCGAGCATACACCAGGATTTGACAGAGTCGGACGTTAAGAGCGTGTTCGAAGCTTTCGGAACGGTGGTCAGCATTCAACTGGCCAAGAATTCCCCCAACGCACCCACCCACAGGTATGCAGTCAGTAGCCGACGGTACACGAGACAATTTACTCGGACCGAGCAAATCTATTTTATGCTGAAACGGAGAGAACCACGAATACGGTCGGACTGTACTTGTAACCAGTCTACCCGTGTGAGTACTTTTGCTCATAACCGAGCATCTTCTCATCTGAACGGTACAGTAGCAGCGACCAACTCGCACTTTCTCGCACCTTGCTCGGTACGAGTAAGCAACAGCTCGTGTGAACGCGCGTGTGCAAGTGACGAGAAGATGCTCGGCGCGGGTAAAAGTACCCACGAGGTCAGACTGCTTAGCAGGTGGGAGTTCTAGTCGGTCCGTACTCATCGGTTCTTATGTTTCAACTCGAAAGATCAATATGCTCGTTACGAGTAACTTGTCCTGTGTGCCGTCGGCTAGTCACGCACATGTACAGTGTGCTTGCGACGTACCTGCTAATAGCGTAGAGTACTGGATATACGGATGCAACTCTGTTTCGTATGCTGTATTTGCATAGCTGCGTGCAGACCGGAATTTAGGGCAGTGTATTTACTAGCAGCACTTTGTACGAAAATACTTTGGTCCAGTCAGCGTGCGTTGTCCTACTATTTCCAGTTGAATCTTGAGTGCTCTTTCTCGGTACCTATCAGGGAATGGGGCGCTTCAGATGTGCTCCGAGTTTGCTCCGAGCGAGTTCACTCCGAGTTTGGAATGACTTCGTTTTGAACCGAAACGAACGTCAATAGCTCACACGTCACCGAATGAATTTCAAACTCGGTAGTTCACACGCACGTTTGGAAAAACGGAGCGAGTTCGGAGCGAACTCGGAGATTTTACATGTTGAAGCATAGTCAAGGCTCCGAATTCGGAGCGAATTCGGAGTTCACGTCTGAAAGCGCCCCAATGAAGCGATCAGGGCCTCGTAGGTGTTCATGTATGTATGTGGTGTGGTGTGGTGTGTGTGTGTGTAGGGGTTATGGCTACATCGAGTACGAATCTCAGAAGTGCGTGCTGGATGCGGTGGCGAGTATGAATCTGTTCGACTTGGGCGGTCAGCATCTGCGCGTGGGCAAGGCCATCACTCCGCCGCAGGCGCAGGCTTTCGTCGTTCCCACCGCCGCCATGAATCTGCCCACCGCCTCAGCCGTCGCAGCCGCCGCCGTCACTGCGCAGATACAGGCCATGGAGGCCAAGGCCACGGTATCTACTGTAATGTTCCGTATATAGCCCCCTCTCGTGTATAACCCCCTCGTGTATAGCCCCCCAAATCGGCCACTAACGTCATTTGCCCTCGTGTATAGCCCCCTATTGTGAACCGCGAAAAGCAAGAAAAATCAAGTGTTTTTGCGCTAAAAACAGCGTTTTTGAGGTGTTTTGATGCATAGGAGTATATCTGCACCTCATGTGGAACAGTTCTGATCATTTTGCCACTGACATCTCTTCGAGGGAAATTTTTTAGTAGCAAAAAGTTCAAATTTTTTTACGTTGAAAGCTGCATTTTTGATGATTGGAGCTATGAAATGTGCCAAATAACCACCATAAACGAGTTCAGGAGGTCAAAAAACCTTACTTTTGGTACAAATGAAAAATGCCCTCGTGTATAGCCCCCCTCGTGTATAACCCCCTCTCGTGTATAGCCCCCCCTAATCGGTGCTTACCATTTGTATAGCCCCATGGGGCTATCTACGGAACATTACAGTACTTGTATTGTATGTACATTTGTATAGCCCCATGGGGCTATCTACGGAACATTACAGTACTTGTATTGTATGTACATCTATTACTTATGTACAGTAAATCTATGTAGGTACAGTACATGCAGGTGAATAATAGGCAGTTTTTTCTGTTGATGTATGTGTTTTGTATGTTGTGTAGACGAATCCGATAGCGTCGGCAGGGATGGCGGACGCTCCAACAGTCGTGGTGGGCGCTCGACCATCGGAAATCCAGACTGGAGTCACCGGCGGCGCCGTCTTCAGCGTACCACAGCCCGGACTCCAGCAGGTTGGGTAATGTGGGGTAAAGCCGGACACGGGGTAAACCCGAACACGTAAGCTTTTCTGAACTTTCCGCTTCAGCAAATGATGAATATGGTAGCTCATTTGAAAGAAGAGAGTTCCAGGAATCGATTGGTAGAATACTTGTCTCAATCGGTCGTATGGTTGCTGAGATATACAACAAGGTGTCCGGGTTTACCCCCGTGTTCGGGTTTACCCCACAGTACCCTACACAACACACCTTGCCTATCCATGTATTTTTAAAATAGTTATCCTGTAGTAAAACGTCGACATGATTTTCAATAAGATGACTTTTGCAATACAATCTTTGCTTTTCCTTCGCCTTTCTTTCAACGAACCTCTGAGAAGAAATATGAAGGGAAAAGGAAAACTGTCCATTGGGGCAGCGGGACTCGAACCAGCACTCTTGGCTGGTCGATGGCGACCCCGCGGCATTTAGTGAAAGTTTGGATCGGTGTCTGCGCGGTTGTCGACGTCATTTTGTTGTCAATTCTTCTGTTTCACTCGCTCCTTTGACGCTTCCAGATGATTGAACAAGGTCGACCACCCCGCCAGCAGACACCGACCCAAACTTTCACCATCCCGCGGGGTCGCCATCGACCAACCCAATTCCCTTACTGCATATGGTGGATACTGTATGTATGTATGTGGAGGAGGATGTTTGCAGGTCCACGGACTGAGCGGGGACGGAGGGGGGCAGCAGGTGACGTCATCGGTGACGCTATCGGCGGCGGCGGCGGCGAATCCGGCGGTGGTGGCTGCCATGTCCAACAAGTCCAATCCCGGCATGATCTTCAGTCGGCCTCTTAAGGAAACGGCGGTGGACCACGAAGCCTCCGGGGGTGGTTCACCGGCCCAACCACCGCCGCAGCCGCAGCAGCAGTCACCCTCCCCGGGGGGCAGTCCGGCTGTGGCGCGCTCTCCGCAAATTGTGGAAGTCAAGGGACTCAGCAGTCGCCCTAGCAAAACAGGTACGTACGTAGCGTCAGTGCATTTTCACTTGCCGGCGTGTTTCAATAGGTGTGTGTCGTTTTAACCCCTCCTCTATTTCGCAGGTCGCCGCGACCAAAATGCGACCTAGTGCGACCAAAATGCGATCGCATTTGTATCGCATTAGTACCGTATTTACGGGTGCATGGCCCCCCCCCCCCCCCCTATGCATAGCCCCCCCCCCCCCCTATGCATAGCCCCATATTGGCAAAACAAAAAATGACCCATGCATAGCCCCCCCCCCCCCCCCCCTATGCATAGCCCCATATGGACGCTACAGGACTGAAGCTGCCTATATAAGCTGGTCATAAGCTTCCCATAGCCACTCCCACATCAAGCTAAGATGCCTACAAGCCTGCTTGGGGGTGTATTGTACTAGAATAACCCTGGTTTGATCTCAATTATGCCCTAAAACACGTGCTTTTGACCTAAAAAATATGCCTCTACGCACCTCTCAAAAACATAAAAAATGTCCCATGCATAGCCCCCCCTATGCATAGCCCCCCCTATGCATAGCCCCATATAGGACCTCTCAATTTTTGCATATGGGGCTATGCACAGGTAAATACGGTATCGCACTTGTATCGCATTTGTATCGCATGTGGTCGCATGCGATCGCATTTTGGTCGCATTTTTTCAAACAATTATTCTAAAATACGTACTACCTATGGCGTTTTGGACACTTTGTAAATTTTCTCGCCTGGGGTCGCATTTTGGTCGCGGCGACCTCCAAAATAGAGGACGGGTTTTAAGCGACACCGCGGCTTCCGCGCCGGGTGGAAAGTATTGGACCGAACCGGCGCGGAAGTCGCGGTGTCGCGTAAAACGACACCTATTGAAAAACGCCGGCAAGTGAAAATGCACAGTTACGGTGAAAAGAGTCGTGGTTCGGCCCCCACGCGCCGAGAAGGGAAAACGGTTGAGTGTAACAGGGGGCTCCGGCTCCGGTAAATCCCGGCATTTTTTGGATCGGCTCCGGTATAATGAAGGTGGATCCGGCACCGGATCCATGGTCCATATTTTTTCACTTTTTTGCTGACTGCTGGAAAAAATCGAGGTTTTTCCACCGAAATTGATCAAAAAATATTTCAACAACTGGGTATATATAGTCCATCCAGCGAAAGTTGTCTCTGGACCTATCGTGCTGCGTAGCTTAGAATGCTCCCGGCAGAACAGCAGTACATGCAACGCGGAGAAACATCCGTAAATTAGTCTCTATTTCTCGCGGCCACGGGCAAAGGCCCAGAAACAACTCTTGCTGGACTGACTACTTTCAATGTTGGATGATGGATGATGCGTACTATGAATTGCTATTTTTGTAGGAGGAGGAGGAAAAGGAGGAGGTGAGAAAGTGGATTCGAATCCTTTGGCGGTGGCTGTTTATGAGAGCGAGACGCCGGTTGAGAAGAGTGTGAAGAAGCAGCATGGGAAGAAGAAGGGCAAAGCCAAGGGGAAGAAGGGCGTTCCTCCGCCTACTGCTGTCGCTGCACCAGATCCCAGCGCCCTAGAAATGAAAGCTGCTGACACAGGTAGGTGTGAATGCAGTCTAGTCTGTCTGTAGTCAGTGTACATTATGAATTCTTGGTATCCCGCCTACTGCTGTCGCTGCTCCAGATCCCAGCGCCCTAGAAATGAAAGCTGCTGACACAGGTAGGTGTGAATGCAGTCTAGTCTGTCTGTAGTCAGTGTACATTATGAATTCTTGGTATAAGTCTTATGTACCATGTCACTAAGAGTTGCGTCCTTTAAAAGCATGGCCGCAAGATCATCGATCCCTGTTCAGATCGGCGGCCCCAACTCTTTTATTTTTTAAAGTTTTGCAGCCGCTCACACATCAAAGTCAACGAGTCAAAATTCATCATGCCTGGATAAACTCGTAACTTTGATGTTATGTACTAGTATCGGCTGGTAGCTGGCTATTGGCCTTAAACAGTAGTGGCGTCTGCGGCACGCTATCGCCCAACTATGTTCTGGCCAGTAAGAGTTCGGTTCGGTATGGCATTCAAGGCGCGTTGCGTAAAATAGATTCACAAATGCGGATTTCTATTTAGCAGAAGTACATGTAAACTACACGGGACGACTTGAATCCCATAGCGAACTGTCTCTGGCCAGACAATATACGAGCTGTTACTTTCGAGCATTTTCATTTTCATAATAGCTCAACTCATGGATATCTGTGGATAAGTGGGCACTGTTGAATGGAGTTATGGACCATATGCAGTAACGCGATTGGGTTGGTCGATGGCGACCCCGCGGTATTTAGTGAAACTTTGGATCGGTGTTTGCGCGGTCGTCGACCCTGTTCAATCATCTAGGAGCGTCAAAGGAGCGAGTGCAAAGAAGAATTGACAACATAATGACGTCGACGACCTCGCAGACACCGATCCACACGTTCACTAAATACCGCGGGTTCGCCATCGACCAACCCAGTATCGTGTTACTGCATATCGTGAATAGTATTTGTTGTTGGTAATTTCAGCGAACAAGCTACTGGAGAGTGGCTATCTGACTGAGCGACAAAAGGAGATGATTCAGAACGAGTCGGGTACAAGCATCGCCAGTCAGGAGAATCTGCAGATCAGTGGCAACGAAGCGCGCAGCATTCTCATGCAGAAACTCATGCGCAACAGCGAGGTACAGTGTACAGTACATATCTCCGGTACACTCTGACGCCAATTGCGTGCATGCATAGGGGGAGCTTCATAAATCACGTCACGCAATATTGCATCCTTCTCCCCCCCCCCCCCCCCCCTACGTCACGCTTTTTTGGCCTTACCCCCATATGCTTATGTACTATACACGACAAATCGTCACGATAACGTCACATTCGACCCAACCCCCTCCCCCCTATAGTATAAATCATAATTCTGGGACCCATGCATTATTTATCTCCGGTTCTAGCGACCGTAGAGCAAAGCGGTTAAAAATCTCTCGATAACTTTAGCTCGCCTGGAAAATAAAAAAAACCGCATGCGTCTACGTGCCCTCTGTGTCGAGAAATCGCCAAATTCCTTAATTACTACAAATGTACTAAAAAGGTACACTTTTTTCGATTATTCAGCATAACTGAACAAACCGCAAAATCTTTTTCAATAAAAGTAGCCTATCCTATGTAAAATTTGATGCAGATTTCAAAAATAGCATCGGCGTTTCAAAAAAATTTAACCCCTAGTATATAATTTTGCAAAATTTGTATATTTTTGACAATGTTTGGGTAGGGGTTAAATTTTTTGGATCAACGATACTATTTTTGAAATCTACACCAAATTTTACATAGGATAGGCTACTTTTAATGAAAAAGTATTTGCGGCTTGTTCAGTTATGTTGAATAATCGAAAAAAGTGTACATTTTTAGTACTTAAGGAATTTGGCGATTTCTCGACACAGAGGGCACGTAGACGCATGCGGTTTTTTTTATTTTCCAGGCGAGCTAAAGTTATCGAGAGATTTTTAACTGCTTTGCTCTACGGTCGCTAGAACCGGAGATAAATAATGCATGGGTCCCAGAATTATGATTTATACTATATTTTTACGAGACGTACATATTTTATGAAGCTCTCGTATGAGACATTTGGTTGTTGTAGTCGTGCGTGCTGTGTCTGCGCAATATGGTGAAAGCGGAGGATGTGGATGAGTTTTTGGAAGAGGAAATAAAGGAGGAGTGTGGCAAGTATGGCCGAGTGGACGACGTGCTCATCTATCAGGAAAAGGCATCTGAACAACCGGATGCGCCCACTGTCGCCGTCAAAATATTCGTCAAATTCAGCCTGCCTCAAGGTAAAACACTCAAGACTCAATGATACGATATGTATGCACCTACCTCTAGAAACCAATAGAATCATTTCAGAAGCGGAGACCGCAAAAAATTCTCTAAACAAGCGCTACTTCAGTGGAAACGTGATCAATGCCTCCATATATGATCAAGTGTTGTTCGAGCACAATGACTACACTGGGTGATGATTTTCCCGTAGGAAAAGCGTATATAATACAAAAATTAGAAGAATAATCAATCAGTTGTGGTCTATTCGTTTTGCTGTTTATTGGTTTTACTTTTACACGATAGTATTCTCACTCAGCCCTCTCTCTGCCCGATTGCTTGCTGCAGTTGCCATCGTCATTTTGTGAAGAAAGACAATAGAGAAAAACGAAAAGAGAGCGAGATATAAACAGGAACAGGATAGGCGAAAGAGCGAAGAAAGGTGAGCTTTCTCTTTCTAATTTTTACTTATTTAGTATTGCACAACGATTAGGCTTCAACATGCCTAAATGACTGCAGCTAACATTCGGGCGGAATATTGTTTCCCAGCTCCTGGATTGCACTCTTATGTGGTAAGATTACTGTCTGTGCTATTTCTATTGCGTACCAACTTCGTGGACTTGTGGTGTAATTTCATGAGATGGGCAGAATAATATTTGTACACTTTCGCACATTAATTACGAGTCAATGGGTAGGGTACTATGGGGTAAACTCGGCCATGGGAAAATCCGTCCACCTAAGCTTCATGGCTGCACATCTCAGCAAGAAATAGACCGATTGATAAATATGTTATATCAATCGATTCCTTGAACTCTCCTGTTTCAAATGAGCTGTTTGGTTCATCATTTGCTGAAACTGCAAGTTCAAAGGAGCATAGATGGCCGGGTTTACCCCATATTACCCTATTACTTTATATTATGCGGTACATAGCCAATACGAAAGTAATACTGCAATGATGTAGGTACGTATTATACGAGTACTGTAATAATACGGCAAAAAACAACACAAGCCTCTATGATGGTGCGCGAGGAAATTCAGGGAACTCCTTGATTGGGCCTACCCAGGCAACTTGACATAACAGGGGTACCCCAAATTAGCCCGCGCTATCTTACAAGACGTTTTTAAAAAACGAGCAAATAAATTAACGAATGTATGACAAATCGCAGCGTTTCTGTTTCTATTGTATAATTCGACGCATTTGCTATTCTGGCTTTGGCTTTGCGACTCTTGAAGCAAGAACCCCATCTCTTGTTGTAGTACCACCATTCAAGTGAGGCTGTTTTGGCCTAAAAATAAGAAAAAATAGCCCATATCCTATTAGATTAAGGCTAACATGGAGGAATTGTCCAGGTCTTTCTTACTGCGGTCCGCACACTGTCATCGCGTCATCCGCATCTGTGGACATCACATTCTGAGTTGCAGCAAATTTGCGACAGGAAGCAAGCTTTGTCTCCAGAGCCTTTAAACCACAAGCAAAAAAGTGCACAGTAGCGATTTCACTCCAACTGGCGTATGGTAAAATAAAATGCGACACAACCACAGGATGAAGTGAGATTTACATTTACAGATGCGCACGTACATTACAAAATATAGTACAGCGGAGTAATTTGGGTCACCGCACCCCTATCTCCAGGGAAAACGCTGGAAAGCGGAGAATATTATGTTGTCAAAATGATCTGCCACCTTCATCTGTTCTGCTTACATACTCGTATTTATGTGACTGGCTGTAGGTCCTGGGCTATTCGAAATAAAATGCGAATGCAAAGGTTGGAGGGTTGTCATGATTCGCCTATCTACAAGAAGATAGAGCAGGGGTGGACCGGATTACCCCGCACTAACATCCTACATAAATGCAGAAAGATAGGTCCTCAGGTGGCATACCCCAACTTTCCTCAGCAGATCTCCGACAATGTTGAGGGCTGAAATGCGAGTAGAAGGGGTGAGGGGAGAATGTTCTTCCACACTGCTGCTCGAGACGAAGGCTGCCGAAGTTGCATCGACTGTGACAGACCGCGGAATGCCTATACAACAACAGCGTACCATTTCATTTCATGCGTACAAAAACCATACTAGTATTTAGGTACACAGTACAGAAAGGGCTTTGTCAGGGGTATCCAAGGTGGTAACAATGTGTCCCAGCCCTTGAATGGACGAGGCCGCAAAGAGCGTTGCGCACACGTAGTTAGCGCTTTTCTTGCAGACCTTGCCTATTCTTATGCAAATAAAATGTGCATTATGCACATTTTATTTACTTTTTAGCCAAGTACCAGTAAGTACCGGCTATTTGGCTAAATATTGTAAGCTCAGTCATATTGATGATCGCTTGAAGTCCAGGGATTCACGTTGGATACCCAATTATGAAGGTACGTACGTAGGCTACTCAAAGTATTTTGTATCCGACCTGATCGGTTGTGATGAGCTGGTGTTGTGGTAGTGGTAGGCGACTGATGCGTAGGATAGGAAGCAGGCGACTGTTTTCCCTTTGTATCGCGTACGGTGAGCTCCTGCTTTAAATCTCTCGTCTCTTGCCGCAATCGCTGAATGTTCGTCTATATACCACACAAGAAAACAACAGAAGGTGACAGGTAGAGCAGGCCAATACTGTACATATACATAAGGTACCCACTATTACTGCAGTACATGATGTTGTGCATCGAATATTACACTTGCACGAACTTTGTACACATAGCTCACTTTCTATGTAAGGTGCTGTTCCAGCCACTAGTAAATGTCGTATTGCATACGTACAACAAAAATAGGCAACATCTATGTACATTAGATACTCTTACTTGAAGCAAATCCTTCTCATCCAGTTCGCTCTCCAACATGGCGTTTCTTTCAATGGCGTCATTCAGCTTCCCCTCAAATTCCTCCAACGAACAAACGGCATTCCTACAAACAGCAATCGAAAGCACTCATCCACGCGTACATACACTGTACGTACACGAGTCGGTTTACCGTATTTACCGGTGCATAACCCCCCCAATGCATAACCCCCCCAATGCATACCCCCATATTGGCAAAACATAAAAAATGCCCAATGCATAACCCCCCCCCCCCCCCCCCCCCCCCTATGCATACCCCCATATGTACAGTACAGTACCTGAACCTACCTATGTAATCTGGTCATAAGCTACCCATAGCCACTCCCACGCCAAGCAAAGATGCCCATAAGCCTGCTTGGGGGTGTATTGTACTAGAATTAACCTTAACTATGCCCTAAAATAAGTGCTTTTGACCTAAAAAATATGCCTCTGCACACCTCTCAATAACATAAAAAATGCTAACTCCCCCCCCCCCCCCCCAATGCCTAACCCCCCCCCCCCCCCCCCCTATGCATAGCCCCATATGGGACCTCTTATTTGAACGGAATACGGTACGGAACGGTACGGTACGGTACGGAATACGGTACGGTACGGAATGGGAATACGGTATTTGAAAACACCATGTTTTCCAACATCCAGCGAGTTATTTCTGGGACTCTACTCGTCCCGCGCAATTTACATGTACTCCCGCAGAATAGGAATACATGAAACAACGCAGAGAATTCTCCGTGGACTTTCTATTTTTCGCAGTACGGGCAAAAGCCAAAGCACAACTCTCGTTGGACGGGCTATTGCTACTGAACAACTAGGAGATATAGGTACCTAGTACTATGTAGGATAGAATATGTCCTACATTCTCCTGAATTTTCTTTTCTTATCTATGCGTCCTGGCTGCTCTACCCTACGTACGTATGTCCGTACATTGCAGCAAGCATAGCAGTCATACTTATGTCTTGCCTTTTCGCTCGGTCCAGATCATCGTTGGCCTGTTCCAATTCCCGTATGTATTTGCGCAAACTGTTCCTTTCCTCCGTCACTTGACTAAGCTCTGTCTCTATGCGATCCATGTGAAACCTCTGCTCTCTCTGCCCCGACTCGCACTTCTCCTGAACACCAACAATACGTGTGACGTGCCGCGTTCCGTATGGCGATAGCCGGGCCCCGATAAGGGGGGAGAGAAATAGGACCGAACGGGAATCGAACCTGCTACCCTCAGTCACAGCTGTGAACTTAGGCACCCCACCAGGTGCCGGTCCATGAGGCAGAGAGGATTCGAATCCGCTCGCTGTCCTGTCACACAACTGAACTTTAGGCACACCACCAGGTGCCGGTCCGGGAACAATTTGGCTAAACGCGCCATACATACATACCTAGAACTGGTTTACATACACTACTGGCCTCGGACGCTATTGCCGTACGTACGCAGTACGTTTCAAATGCTTTTGGCAGCATAGTACGGAGTAATTCGGGCCATCCAATCCATCCCAGCCTATCTTTGCTTAGAGGGGACAAAGTGTGACGTGGAAACTGTGCAAACTCCAGAAAAGTAAGACAGTGCAAGGATCATTTTGACATCTAGGGTACTGTGGGGTAAACCCGGCCATATGGTAATGCTCCTGTGAACTTGCTGCTTCAGCTAGTGATGAACCATATAGTTCCAAAGAGGAGAGCAGTTCAAGGAATCGATAGATGTAACATTTATCTCAATCGGTCTATTGGTTGCTGAGATATGCAGCCTTGACGCTTAGGTGGCCGGATTTTCCCATGACCGGGCTGGTTGTAAGTCGATGGTTCCACATCAGCGTTGTGCCTTCTCAACAGGATAAGATAGGAAGGTCGGGATACAACCCCCGTACCGATGAATTATATATTTTTGCCCGTACCATCCTCATATTCACTCAAAGCTTAGTACTACTGCTGCATGCAAATGCATCTAATTCGTACTACTGTCCTCTGTTCTGTACATTACAGTACTGCATGCATACCCGCATCAAATCCCTTTCACGCGTCAGTTTCTCGTTGGCAGTGAGTAGTTCTCTATTTTTCTGCTCAGTTCTATCCAACTGCTTCTCCAATTCCGCTTCAAGCTCCTTACTGCCCGTCTGAAATTCATTGAACTGATCTTGAAGAGTTTCTAAGCTAAAACAAACGACGTCATCAATAACATGAAGTGAGCAACAAAATGTGATGTGTACCTGCCAAATTTCAACGTGTTACCTGTTCTTGTAGTTCTCAGCTTGATCTTTCCAGTAATCCGCTGACTGAGTTGCCATCACTACTGTCTCTTTCATCAAAATGAAT